>PVLA01003006.1:0-234402 GCA_004027455.1 Hydrochoerus hydrochaeris
CAGTACAAAAAAGGGCTTAATAATCATGATATATAATTTTCAGCTTCTATGTGATTGAACATGTCATTTAATGTAATTAAAATATATACAGAAAGATAGATAAAAGTAGACTTGTGCTAATAATATATTTACAGATGTTTATATATATGTATATGATACTCTCACCAAGAAACATATTTTAAGAAAAGAAATCAAGAATTCATATATATATGCATATATATGATATGCATAATTTCAAATAATACTAATTAATATATTATTTTTATTATTTGTTAGATGATTATTAGCATATATTTGGAGTATATAATGATTACATTTATTTGGGGAGATTGGTATAAGTGTATAACACATCTCAAGTATTTTTCCTTTTATTTATGACACAGTAATACTCCATTGTGTAAAAATACCAAAATTTCTTTATCTATTAATGTGTTGATGGGCACAATGGCTAATTCTAGAATTCAGCTATTATGCCTTATGCTGTCGTCAACATGGGTATCCATATATTAATATGAAATGATGCCTTTAACACTTTTGGGAAGATTCTTAGAATGAGAATAGCTTGGGTCAAATGAAATTTCTCATGGTAGGTTTTGAGGCATCTCCATACTGATGAGATCCCTTTTGCTGATTTATGGTATTATTTCTTGTGAAGTTGGATTTCTGTTCAGAAAATCTTTGACTAAACCTTCATGTTAAAGGGTTTTGCCTATTTTTCCTTCCAGGAGATAAAGTGGTTCTGTTGTAATGTTAGGTCTTTTATATATTTTCATTTTAATTTTGTGCATGCTGAGAAATATAGATCTAGTTTCAGTTTTCTGCACATGGAAAACCAGTTTTCCCAACATCATTTGTTGTAAAAGCTATCTTTTCTTCAGAGAAAGGATTCAAGTAATTTCTAAAAAGTAACATATCCGTGTGTCTAGAATTGTGTCTGGATTTTTAATTCTACTCCATCAATCTACAATTCATTATTTTGCTAATACTATGCCAGTTTTTTAAACTGCACCTTTGTAGTACAACTTGAAATCAGGGCTTGTGACTCCAACTGCCATGCAATTGTTGGCCATAATTGGCTTCTTTTCCATGTCAATTTTGTGATTCCTTCTGCCATGCCATTGTTGGCCAGAATCGATTTCTTCTCAACCCATATGAACTTTAGTATTACTTTCTGATTTCTGTAAGGAATACTATGGATATTTTGATTGAGATTTTGTTAATATGTACATCACTTTTAGAAGTATGACCATTTTGACTATAATGGTCCTACCTATCCATGAACAGGAAATACATTTCTATTTCCTGACATTGTCTTTGATCTTGTTTTTCCAAGTTCTGTAGATTTCATTGTAGAGGATTTTTTAAAAAAATAATTCAGTGGAAAGGTTTAATTCCTAAGTATTTTATTTTTCTTGGTGTTACTGAGAAAGGTGTTTTTCCCATTCACCTTCCAGTGTTTATTGTCAGTGTACAGAAATGCTATTGATTGTAGAGTTGTCTTTGTGTTAAGCTACAATATTAAATTGAAGGAGCGCCTTAAAAATTCATGACCACCAAACGTACTTTACAAAATATTCTCAAGTATATCCTACAAAGAGACAATGAAGTCAACAAGGTAAAAAGGAATATATACACACTAGTGGTATGGACAGTTAAGCAACAGGGAAAAAATAAGATCATCAGCATCATGTAAGCAATGGAATGACCAGAATAAGGGAATACCTTTCGGTAGAAACTATCAATGTGTGTTGTCTCAATTCTTTAATGGAAAAACACAGATTGGCAAATCTGATCATGAAACAAACCTGAAAAATATGCAGAACATAAAAAACACATTTAGCATAGAAATTACCTCACAGATTAAAAATCAAGGATAGAAAGTATTATATTATGCAAGAGAAAGCCAACACAAAACAGGAGTTTCTATCTTAGTTTCTGACCATTTGAATTTCAGGAATACACACAGAAGTTCACTACGTAGTGATTAAAAGAATATTTCATTTGTTCTTACTGTTGACATTTGCTTGATTTTGATAATCTAATGTGCATTCATCCTTCTAAAACCACACACTGATTTTCTTTTGATCAATTGTTTCTTCCTCATTTGGTATAATTTGTGGGAAATCCTTTAGCATTCACTAGCATCACCACTCCAAGCCAAATGATGATCACATACTATGTAATCAGATGCTCTTTCCATGGAAGTTGATTCAAGCTGAAGAGCAAAGCTGCTAAGAATCATCTGCATTAATCCATTAAGCAGGGATTTTCTGACTAAAATATTACTAGACAGTTATATAGCTTCTTGAATCCTAAACTGCCATTTCCCTTAGTGTTATTATTGGTGATAAAGCTCCATGGATCATAAATAGTAATTAAGTCTACATTTCAGAATTCATTTTATATCCATGTAAGAGCACCTGATCATGCTCTATTTAAAAACATATGATAAAGGAAAAAGTGTACAATTTCTAATGTACGTCTTTAAAATTAGTAAATGCTCTTCTTTTTTAAAACTTGGAATTTCAAGAAAGACGAGTTTTCTCAAATAATCATCTCAGTGACAACAGAAAAAAAATGAAATGATTACATACCTTGGATGACCTTGCACAGAAATAATAAAAAAGGATGCAATTTTATCATGTTTTCCTTAAACCTGAGGAAATAAATACAGAGAAAATGACACAAAGGAAAAAAGCAAATTTTTTTTTTTACTGAACCAAGGAAATAAATACCCTGTTGTAAACAAAGAATGTTAACAAGTTTAACTGCATATCTGGTCACAAGTCTTTAAAAGTTCTAATAACAGGTAATACACACACCACAGTCACACACCATGTTTGAAATATATTAGGAGAAAATATTACAGCTTTAAAAACCCAAAATCTCTTATTAGTTATTCATAGATTAAAGAAAAATTATAATTAAAATGCTAAAGCATTTACAATTGAGTATCACTGATAGTTCTATGCAGCAAAAACTTTTTTGGATAGTGTTTAATATATAGAAAATCTTATCACAGTTAAAACATTTAACATTTTCTCATTTTGTCTCTTTTTTCTCTCTAATGAAGAGTATAGAAATCATGATGGAGTTTTCCATTTTACCTCACAAATTTATTACCCCTTCTTATCTTACAGGAAGGATCTTCATTTAAGTTCTTGGCATTAATCTTACTCTATTGGTCAAGATTTTTTGGAGATACAATCATACAGATATATATATATATATATATATATATATATATATATATATATGGGGGAGGAGACACACATACACACAGAGAGACAGAGAGGGACAGAGACAGAGAGACAGAGAGGACAGAGAAACAGATTATCAAGCTCCAAATCTTTAAGGTGAGGGTATCAGCCTCTTTCTTCATTACTGACAGAAAATACTCAACACATGAAACTAAAGGATAAGTAGTTTATTTGTGCACGTACTTAAATTTATAGCCAGTCTGCTCCAAGGCAGAGTTCCATGACATGATGGCATGGCAGAAGAGAATTACAGCATGGTAGACAAGAACAAGAAGGAAAATGAAGAAGCTTGGAAGGAAGACAAAATTTTCCAGCTCACAGTTTGAATTTCTCACTCTTCTGGTGAGCCCTCACCTCCTAACAGCAAATGGGAAGCTACAAATCTCTATAATCCAATCATTTTCAAAAAACTTTCCTATAAGCAGATGAGTCTCTTTGGCAAATTTATTTATAAACCATAATGTTCTCTCCCTTGATGTTAAAAGACTAAAGTGTATCCTTTTAAACAACATGCATTTAATGCATCTGTAAGAGTTGGTCAAATGTGAATTATTTCTGGGGGGCTAAACAGTTCAAATGTGAAGTTGTGTCTAAGTTGACAAACTCTAAGCTGTAAGATCTTGTAAAGATCAAAAAGTTAAACACTTGCAATATGCAGTACAATGACATGGTTTAAACATGCCTATTCCAAAATTGAGGATTAATAGGATAGAAAGAGTTGAACCAAAGAACCAAAACTGAGCATGGGAAATACTAAATTTTGCAGCCATTCTTCCAGCACACAGGGAAAACAGTGGCTAGATTTTAACTTCAAATGGCATGGGCAGCCACACACCCATGGGATAGCCAGTGATTTTTTTTAGCTCTTATGGTTTCATTCAGGTTGGATTTCCTCACACATTTTGGCTGTTCTTAGATATCCAATGTTGCTGACTTCTCCAACTCTGTAGAATCTTCACTTCCCTTTCTGCTTCATTTTCACAGATTCAAGAAATATCCTTTCAGAAGCACACTCCTTGACCTTCCTGTTCTTCTTAAATCTGAATGGAATTCTTTCTTATTCTGCAGTTCTTTAATTCTGTATGACTGTATAACCAGCACAGTGTGGACTATGTGAATATCTGTCACCAGCTCAAGTACTAAGTAGGCTCTCTTGTATCATGGGTTGATATGTATTCCAAGAGTCTGCAGGGCTAATTTCTATAAACTGAATCACAGGAAACAAATTCTCTAGTCTAACTTTCTGAATTATGGTGCCATGTAGCTCTATTTTCAAAGCAATGTGTCTCACTTTTGTAATGTTAAACCTGTGAAGAATTTGGCATTGCTGGCTGCTCACATACTTTCAAGGGATTTGTCTAACAAGGCCTTATCTGTAATAGTACTATTTTCATCAGTGAATCTCTTTCCTAATCCATTTTTGCAGGCCCGTTCTTGGAAAAATGAGTGCTTTGAATATAGGTTTTTTGTTCCTGATTTTCCATATAAACCTCATTAAAAGTTCCAACAGAATCCATGGCATGACTCCTGTATCAAAATGCCTTAAATTTCCCCACTAGATTATTTAATCCATTGTTCTTAATCTCATTCTCTTAAAAAGTCTCAGAACATGACCAAATTATAGACAATATTTCTGCTGGAGCATAGAACATATGGTTCCA
This sequence comes from Hydrochoerus hydrochaeris, assembly GCA_004027455.1. Classification (NCBI taxonomy): domain Eukaryota; kingdom Metazoa; phylum Chordata; class Mammalia; order Rodentia; family Hydrochaeridae; genus Hydrochoerus; species Hydrochoerus hydrochaeris. The sequence goes on from PVLA01003006.1 coordinate 4,922, forward strand.
GGTCTGTCAATGAAGTCCTTATTTCCAACTGAAACACCTGTAGCCTGGTCATTACCGTCTGTCTTTTTATCAGCACTCTGATCTTTTGAGTACCAAAAATAATCTATCAAACTCAGCTTACAGCATTCTAATGCTACTTCTTCAGCTGTTTTTCTCCCAAGTTCCATCAATGGCCCAATCTTGGTTCCAAAAATAGTATCATTTACTTTCTTTATTGCTGAAAAAAATATGTCAGATACCTGAGCTAAAACGGGATAGGTTTATTTTGGCTCATGTTTCATTCCATAGTCAGCTTTGCCCAAGGCAGGGTGGCATGGCAAAGGGGCATGGGAAAGGAGAGGTGATCACAGAATAGCTGACAGGAATCAAAGAGAGAAAACAAGAACTCAGAAGGGCTATAAACACTTCCAGTGACCTACGTCTTCCAATCAGAACCCACCTCCTAATAGTAAGTCAGGTTTAAACTGACATAATCTAATCACATTCTAAAAGCACTGTCTGTGATATAGTTCTTTAGGACATTTAGGCATAAATCATTACAGAAAATTTCCAAGGTAGAGACAAGGAGAAATTGTTCTGTACTTAAACTCCTAATTTCAAAATTTGGGGGACCTAGCTTCAGTTGAATATGAGAAAATAACTAGTGGCCCACTTCAAAGTCCATGAGGAACAAAAGATTGTCACTGACTTGGAGGAGAGTTAGCCTTTTAGTTTTATTTAGGCCTTACTGCTGCTTGAAGGAGGCCCACCTATATTAAGGAGAACAATTAGATTTACTTTTGAAGTGAAATGTCAATGCCATTCATAAACTGTCAGAGTATTTGGTGGAAAACTACATTGACACATCAAATTTTTATTTGATATTTGTATCGTTAAGAAATAAATGCAGAGGAGGAGCTAAAGATGGCCAATCAGTGAGCAACAAAATAAAGAGCCACCTGGGGAGAAACAACTCATAAGCCAGAATAAAACATCCTGGAGAGATCCAGACATAGGGAGATGGATCCTCTTGACACAGGAAGAAACTAAAAAAGAAAAAAGCTGGTCAAACATGCAGTCTCAGGGCTACTATTGTAACAGCTAAAATTAGCAGCCACAGAGCTTTCACTATGACCTGCTGAGCCACCTGAACTGGCCCCTGCTGCTACCCGCCTTGACCCACAGAGCCACTGGAACTTGCTCCCGCCATGACTCACAGGAACCACAGCCGCGCTGAAGTCGGGGGTTGGTCAGCCCAATGGAGAACTGAGCCAGCAAAAGAACCTCCATTAATCCATGGTCAGTGCTGGGAATAAGACACCCCATGCAAAGGTCACAACCAAATGGACAACATGTTGGAATAATAGGGCAGGAGGAGCCTGAATTAGGAAAAAGAGTGACTTCAGTTGGATACTCCCTCCCCAGAGCAGATTCATGGGATTTACTAGGCCTGAATCATGTCCCTGGCCTAGACCCAATAAGCCGTCACAAACAGATTCCCTACACATAGCACACACTAACCTGGTCAAGGCCCCTGAAGTTTGACTGGCCCAGTGGGGAGAGGTCAGCAAACACAGCCCCTGCTTACACCTCAGTGACAGGAGCAAACAGGAGAGGGCAGAAATCCCTCACTAGCATGCTTCAAAAGAACCATAACCAACAATGAAAGGAGCTGAGACCTCCACTATACACCTGTATGGAAGAAACCAAAAACATGACAAGAGAAAGAAACAAGAAAAAGCCCCCAGCCCAAAACCCCGAGAACACTGATCCAGGAGAGGGAAATACAAAAGACACTGGGGGCCGCAAACATGCAACATCAGACACGGCTTCAATAGACATTAAGAGATATTTTCGGGGCCTTGTAAATGAGCTCAGAACTGAAATACTAAATAAAGTAAAGCAAGATATAAGTAGATTAATATAAAAAAAGCTAAGCACCTCTCAAGAAGACATAGATGAAAGAAGGGAGGAACACAAAAATGGAGAGAAATATTCAATAAAGAATATAAAGAAAATCTCTAATGCATGGAGCAGATTCAAAGAGATTACCAGGAAAATAAAAACCCCATTGAAAGCTGACAAAACTGGTTAAAAGAAACTAAGGATAGACTATCAAAACTTGAAGACAGGTTTGCAATGTGTGATCATGAAAGGAAAGATCCCTTAAAAATAAAAAGGAAACAGGTAGTAACAATACAAAAGCTAGAAAACAACAAGAGAATCTATAATTTAAGAATAAGAAACTTGAACAAAGAAGCAGGAATACCAACAGGTGAATTACAAAGTCTATTCATGGAAATAATTAAGAAAAACTTCCCAAGCATGGGAAAAGAAAATGATATTTGGATATATGAGGCATGAAGAACTCCAGCCACCTACAACCAAAACAGAGCTATACCCAGACATATAATAATCAAGATACCAGAAATTCAATATAAAAACACAATATTAAAAGGCATCAGAGAAAAGAAACAGATCACCTATAAAGGGAAGCCCATCAAGATCATGGCAAACCTCTTGACACAGACCATCAGATCAAGAAGAGCTTGAAGCAAAGTATTCCAAGCCCTGAAAGAAAATAACCTCCAGCCCAGATTTAGGTACCCTGCAAAACTGTCACTATAAATTAATGGAGAAACAAGATGCTTCCATGACAAAGAGGAACTGGGGGAATTTGTGACCACCAATCCAACCCTATAGAGAATACTGAAGGACATTCTAGAGAGAGAGAATAAAAAACCAGGATTTCAGGAACAGTGGGAGAAAGGACTCAATGAATGGGGCAGGCAATAGAATGAAGGATAAAAGTAGACAAACAATGGCAGAAAAGTAGAATAGCAGAAGTGAGGCAGAGAAGGTTGGCTATAATCTCTAACATAGATGGCCTTGATACACTAAAATAAAAAGATAGGCAGAGTAGATCAGGAGATAGGGTTCAATGAGATGCTCTGTATAGGAACTATAATCAACCTGAGAGAGGTTTTATGGAACAGAAATCATATATGAGAAAAAATGCTCTATGTGACAGGGAGCAAGAGAGAAATAGGAGCAACTTGACCACCACCTGCAGATAGGTTAGAAAGACAAGATACTTATGTGCAGTAGAGAACTACTCAGGTATAACAAAGGAAAACCTTGAGGCTTTTGTAGGTAAAGGAATATGGCTTGAGATCAAGTTCAGCAGTGAGAAAGTTCATAACCACTTAGATAAAAAACAGGTTGCCCCCTCAATCTAAAAACTGAGGGAATTGGTGGGACTCAAAATGTGCAACACCCTGGGGGAATGAAAGGGGAGGAATAATCTAAAAAAGGCAGAGGATATTGTTAATAGTGTACCAGGATTTAAAACCCATATTACTCACACCACTCTGCTTAGATGGATTATATTCTGTACCAGTTTGACTACTTGTACTAGATTTGAGGGCACAGACAGTTATCCTGAAAATAGCAGGATATAGTATGGTAATCATCCTTAATTTCCTATTAACTTAATCTGAAGCTCTCTATAACTCACACTGTTTTACCATGACTGATCTTAATTGAATCTGGTTTGTTAGATTGCTGTTTTGTAATGACAGATTTTATTCAAAGCTATTATGATTGATAGTATCAAGTCTGAGAGTATAGGCATCTATACTGAAAATGACAAGATTCACTAGGATGCCCACTCTGGTATGATTATTACCTGTCTTTGAAGTTTTATACTGTCTACAATGTTTTATTTTTACTAATAATTTTATGTATTGCTATATTCAATTATACTGCTATATTCAATTATGCCTGATGATATAGACAATTCTATTGAAGATAACAAGAGACAACACAGTAACCATTGTAGATCATCTTGTACTGTGGTTTTATATGACTTTTTTCATGTTTTTATAGGAATTTTTTTTGTTTTGTCTTGCTATACTTTGTTTTTCCCTCTAATACACAAAGGATAGAAATACATGTAGAGACTCATGCATCTGTAGCTGTTTACAGTCACACAGTTTGAATGTCTACTTTGTATGCTTTAATTTTGTAACTTGAACTACTATTTCTAAGAGGACAATATGTAATTTATCAACTAGTGGTTTCTTATTGTTTATCTTCCTTTTGGAATTCTGTATTATCTCTAACCTTTACATTTTTTTCTCTTTAAATAAAAAAGACAAAAAGAAACGTTCACCATCACTGGTCATTCAAGAAATATAAATTAAAACTGCATTGGGATTTAATCTCACTTCAGAAAAAATGGCTGTGAACTGATAACAAATGTTGGAGAGGATGTGGGCAAAAAAGAACCCTTCTCAACTCTTTGTGGGAGTTCAGACTGGTGCAACTACAGTGGAAATCAGTATGGAGATTCCTGGAAAAACTAGGATTGGAAGTTCCATTCAATCCAGCTATTCCCCTCCTGGGTATTTTCCCAGAAAAATTTGAAAAGGTCATGTCGCGGTGATACATGTGCACCCATGTTCATAGTAGCACAATTAGTGATAGCTAAATATTGGAAACCACCAAAATGCCCATAAACCACAGATTGGATGAAAAAATGTGATATTTTTATCAATGGACTAGTATTCAACTATAAAAATATTATCTTGAGGCCATTATAGGTAAATGGAGGCAATTTGAGAATATCCTAATTAGTGAAATAAACAAGACTCACATTAGTAAATATCACACTGCCTCTCCAGTCTAAATAATAATAAGAACTGACAGAAGAATGGGACCAAAAATTATAATAGATATTATAAATGTGAAAGGGAAGGAAAGTGCTGTAAAGAATATAACTGTGTGTACAGTGTGTAAGATAGATGATTATATTACTAAATTCTATTAGATTATTGAACAGAGGAGTTGGCACTGTCAATGTTTGGGTGGCTAGTCCCATTCTTTGCTTTGATTTCATAACTTTAACAACTATTGTTAAGATGACAATATGTAATGTATCACCAAGCGATTTTATGATGTTAATATTTTTTGAATTCTGTATTCTACTTTTTCTCTCATTTTTGCTATTTTGTTTGTTTGTTTGTTTCAATAAAATAAAAAGTTAAATAATTTGATACATTGAAATTGAGATTAAATAAATTAAAAATTTATATTTTCATTAAAAAAACAAAAACAAGCTGTATACAAACTGTACATTTCAATGTGCTCACTGCACCAACCATATTGACAAAGTCTGGGATGACATCACTTACTAGATCTTAAACTCAGACTGGAGAAATCAGTGACCAAAATGTGTCACAGAAAAATGAAATTTGAAGGGTCTGATGCATAGGTATTATGTTACACCCAAATGTATGAGTCTGCACACAATTGTGTCCATGGGCAAGTGTAACAGTCTATACATTGATGATGCAAATATAGAGGAGATTGTCGAGGACCTCAAAACAGAGGTGATGATGGACAAAATTGCTGATCTCTAGAGCGAACATTAGTAAAAATTTGTTGAAGAACATTTCATTGATGAAGAGGAACACAAACATGAAGCTAACAGTGATGTGACAAACTAGAATGCATAAATGGAATGCACATCAGTGTATCTTTGAGAAGCATAACCCCAACATAACTATAGCAAACAGAGTATTGAATTTGATGAATGATAATTTCTCATTTCCAGACAGTTATGAAGTGCAGGGAAAAAGTAACATTAGACATATTTTTTTCACCAAGATTGACCCTGCTTTTATGAGAGAAACCCCTGAAGATATCCCTGATGTCTTTATGGAAGCACAGTCTTTCTTAATATTGTCTTGTTTTGCCTGTGATTTTGATAGTTTTGCTGTCATGTGTTGCAGCATAGGTCACTTTGGATTTGTCTTTGTTGGTGTCCTCTGAGTTTTTAAAATTGATCAAATTATCATGCAAAGACAACTCTTATATGATACTCAGCAAAGATCCTGCCAGATAAAAATAAATTATATGATATATTAAAAGTGACAAAATAACAAATCTGACAATGAAAATCATTACACCACATGAAAATACATTTCAAAAATGGAGAAATCCACATTTTCTCAGAACAACAAAAACTAAAGGAACTAAATAACCATTGGATCTGACTTAAACAAAGTGTTGAAGGGAATCCTCCAGTTTTAAACAAATAGATGCTAAAGAGCAACATAAAACAAGAAAATACAAAACTCTCTGAAAACGGTAACTAAGTCAAATTTTATCATTTCTGAAACAAAATTTCTGACACTGGAAGCTAAAGGATAAAGCTTTATTTGGCTCACAATTTATGAAGGTTTTAGTTTATAGTTGGCTTGTTCCAAAGCATGGTGGCATGACAGAAAGACACCATAGAAAAGAAACAGTTTATGACAGGCAGAAAGCATCATTGCAGCAAGCAGGATATGACAAATGACAAGCAGCGACCCTCTTTCTGTCCCCTATAACTTAGCCAGAATATTTACAGTTAGGGCAAGTAGCTCTCACACCCAGTGTGGGACAGCCTTAATCTTAGCATCACAACATGTTTGGATCCCAGCATCAAATCTTTGATTCCAGCAGCATACAACCATATCCAGCCACTTGTGAAAGGCTACACTTCTGACCACATGAAGCTTTGCAGGAGACATCTAGCCATAGACATAATAGTAAGAATTTTGACAAACACAAAATTTTGTAGAGTTGTAATACAGATGTAGAAACCACTGAATATTTTGTATTAGAATTTTAAAACAAAAGCATAAAATGTAACTATGCATCTCTGTAAATAAAATGCAGCATATAATAATAAAAAACCTCCTTTCCAGCAACATTCCTGCCTTCCACAAGAGAAGTTAACTCAAACAATATTAATGTTTTCTCACTTCATACTGTACTTCACTGTATTTGTTTCATACTTTTGTGATATGTATATATATATATATATATATATATATATATATATATATATGGTTCAAAATGCAATAACCTCATTTACAATGAACCTTATGGGAAAATTTGATTTGGTTTATGTCCAATTTTTAAATAGGTGCTGCCAAAGTGAACATTTGGCTGATGTCAAAAATTGATTTGAGACCACATTTGTAAAGGTCAGAATGTATTAAATTACTTACATTGACCCTTATGGGGAAATTTGACTCAGTTAGTGAACAATTTAGTTCATGATCAGAATCACTGAGCAAATCAAACTCATGAACCAGGTTACCACTATACATGAAATAGCTTACTATATCACTTTAGTTTCCATTTTTATGTGTCCTTAGTGGTAAGGTACATTTTTCTAGACAAGAATGTATTTATTGAGAGAAAGAAAGCTTCTGTCCAAAAGAAAGACAAAAGTGATCCTGAGTAGGTTGAAAAGGATTCTGTCTTTTCTAGGGATTTTATAAAACAAAACCACAAAGTGAGGTGGAGCCAAAGTGGGCAAAAATGAAAAATTGCAAGAAGGGCATGAGATGGGACATTACTATGGTCAACCCATAAGCTCACAAGTGTAATTGCTCAGGTACAGTTAATTAAATTGAAGACAAATGAGAAAGTGAGCCATGTTGTAAGCAGGCATGTATACAGAACAGAAGCTTTTCCTGTGGGGGATTGATCTAGTGGCTTCTTCTGTCTTCCACAAGTTGATCTATGCCTATTTAAAACCTATTTAGAATATCAATCCCGGATAGATATTGATAGGAAGTATTTGAATGCATTTACTTTGTCTTTTGTCTTGAGGTTTGGCCCAAACTGGGAAGCATCTTGTCCCCCACAGTTGCAAGGTATCTGGTTTTCTGCACTAGCTCCTTTGAGGGCCTAGCTCAATCTCACTTCCTATAATTCTTTCTAATTTAGTTGTCCATAGCATTCTCCCCTCTGAAAAAGTACCCTGAGCTTCCATGTGGGAATAATGATCAATGACAGATCTGGCTTCTTCAGACTGAATGGAGTCATAGTTATTGATTGGAAGTCAGAGATACTATACAGAGGGTCTATCAAAAGACCCTTGAAACATTTTTATCATGGGTAGACTTAGAACACTAAGTCTGGAAGAGACAAAGGCAAAGAAACAATTCAGTATGAATGGGCCAAATAATAGAATCAACAAGATAATTATGAGAACAATCAGCAAAGATTTTCACTAAGAGGAGCTAATGATGGCTTACCATAAGGTAAGGTTCACAGATTTCTAGAATCTGACATGGCATTTATTTGTCATCTAATATCTTTAACATCTATTGAGATATTAGCAGAATGCTCAAGAATGTACACACAGCATTCAGTATTTATAGTTGAATAAGTATCTCCCTGTGCTACTGTTAGAATATCTAATGCCATCAGATTTTGGAGGATGACTCATCTAATTAATTTAATTTTTTATTTAGGAGAGAGAGACCATCTGTGGTATCATTTAAGACCTGTTGATCTCTATATGTGTCATACAACTCTCTCTGAACAAGATCTGGTGAATCCCAGAAAAAAGAAATGTTAAAAAAATGTAGGATACTTGTTACTGGTTTTATGTGTATGATTACTTGGGGTTTGACATATGTTAGCAAAATCAAATTTTCTGAGAAATTATAGCATGTATAATCAAAGTATGAACATTAAAGCTGACAGATAAGTTTAGAAACTGGATTTAAAGCATAGCAATTGTAACCCACTAGGTCTTAGGCACCTTTATTGATAAAGCTTGACAATTTGTCACAAGTACCCTTAGCTTTACTTATAATTATCTTTATAAGTTTTTGACAATGTGTGAAAACCACATTAATATATTATGTTGAGCAATGAAAAACTCACTTGAGTTTTTGTACATGAACAGCAATATGTACTGCACTTGTAATAACCTGTCTAAGCATCATTTTGATTAGCTGGTGACCTGCATATGTATATTAGAGTATTTAGACAGGATAAAAAAAATCTCTCCAGGATGGGATCTGGGCTTTTAGGCACAACTAAAAAGAATGGGTGAAGAGAAAATTATACCAGTTATATCTTAAGCAAGGAATTTATTTTTGGTGACTGTTTTTATTGAGATGTGATACCTAGAAGGAAGGCCATAGATGAAGGACAAGGAGACACATGCCAATGACTAGTAATGGGCTGTTTTATTTTTCTCTAGTCATAATTACTTAGGGTCCCTTGATGGAGATGACAGTCTGGCCAAAAGGTAGAAGGTAGAGTGCCCCAAGTTCCTTTATTCTTACTAGACCACCTAAGAAGATGAACTTCAACTCTGGGATCTCTGCCTCAGAATATATATTCACTTTCAATGACAACCTTTGCAGTCAGGGCACGGCTTGTGGGGCCTCTTAAGGCAGTCCCTCATACAGTGGCCTGATTTGCACAGCAGTAGCAACTGAGCCCAGTTGTTGAGCTCTGCTTGGAGCCCTGAGAATCAGAGTTTGGGTCTGCTTCTCTTAAGGCTCCAACAAAGGTAGTCATTTTTCAGTCTCTTTGTTTTCTATCTTTGGTTTTCTCCCAATTTCAATGATTGACTTCTAAGTAAGCAGTTTTTACTAATGTGTCAAGTGAACTATCTAAAGCAAAAGCTATCTTTTGTAACTTTTCTCAAATATCTGGTGTTGACTGGGTAATTAACTGTCATTAAGCAAAACCAGTCCCTGTATTGAATCAGGATCCAGAGAAGTATGTTTTACCAGTGCCTCTAATAAATGATTTCAGAAGTCAGAAGAGTTTTCACCTTTCTTATGAAAAATAATTGCCAATCTAAAATAAAAAGATGGCTTTGTTTTTATCCTTCTTCAACTTTCAAGAATATACACTTGAAAATGCCGTCTACTCCAATCTTCTGTCTGGCTGTTAAGCCAGCATGGATCATGGATGGGAATCTCTTATGTTTCACTGAGAACTAGTGGTTTCCCTGACTGTCAGTCCTCTGCTCTTTTAAAACTAAAAATATGTTGTTAATCTCTAAATGCAATAGCAGCTTGTAATACTGCTGTCTCTCATTAGAAGTCATTGTTTGATTTAAGAGTAACATTCCATCTTTCCAACCTAGTTAATAGGTTTGAATAAGAACTCCAAAGACCTCAATGTACTTATAAGGGTCATTTGAAAAATTTCCAAGTTCTAGATTCATTTGTTTTAAGTCACTGAAAGAGACATATGAATGAGAGCAGTCTCATATGAATTATAATTATATTTTAAGCATAAATAAGCATTATTTCTTAATGTAAATAATGCTTGAACATATGGTAATTCTGATCATTTTTCCTCTTTTTTACAATAAGGTTCTAGTTGTAAGAGAACATCATAATACTTTCTTCTGTATTTTATTTCAGCTTTAGGAGGTAGGTAGATCATATTCATGTGCAGAGAAATATCATATGGTTCTTTTCCTGTATGTAAGTACTAAACATCTTGCAATGCTTAAGAATGCATTCCAAATGAGTAAGTCAATTTAACATTGAGCTAACCTTGACTGCAATTCAAAAAGCAGCATGTAAGGGTCAAACATCTTCCAGTACTTAAGAATGTATTCCAAAGGAATAAGAGAATTTGACACTGAGGTACTCATGTCTGTGAAGAAAGAAACAATTTGGGCATCTCCCCTCATTTCTATTTGATTTTTATACCTTCAAGGCATCCCTCAAGTAGATTCCATTCCAAGGCAGATGAGTGCCATCTAGAAAGAGTACAAGTCAAAATTCGACCAACCTATCCACACTCAAACAGGTTCACAATTTTATCTTTCTAGGTAGCTTGTGAACATTCTTTCCATAAGACATTTATAAGCTCGTTACAATTGATCTTTATTGTGATAGACATGTTTAAAGAAAGAAGCATATCTCTGTAGTGAACTATTGCTTTTGTTGATTGGAAGAGAATATATGTAAAAAAGTGAGTTGGAATTAGCACTTCTCTGGCAGTGATATTCTCTAGAGATAGATAAAAGCAACAATTGACTTGGGAAAATCTTCCTTGGATCCTAGGGCAAAAAAGTTGGCAAGACACTTGTGTTATCCATCATATCACCTAGCAGTAATCTTTTCTAAAAGCAGAACAAGTCTATCATTTATTTATATTTTTATATCTTTGAAACTCACAGGTTAAACTTTTATGTATCATCTAGCAATCACATTTTACATCTCAGTAAAGGCACATCAGTCTTTTGTGCACATATAAAATATAAAGCTGACTAAAATCTCGTTTATTTACTCCCAGTTAACATATGTAAGGCTGTATGGAAATCATTAGGCCACTAGCTGCTGTGAAATAGAAACAACTGTAGCAAGCTTCCTCAGTTTAATTTCTAAAACAAGAGGTAATCTAAGTGGTTTTAAAATTGCCTTAAAAGCTTAAGAAAAAAATTCTAGTTTACAGCAGATAGATGTAAGTGCAACACATAAGTGGAAATGTTTTGTGGTTGGGAGCCAGTTTTCACTGAGGAAATTTTGGGTATCTGCCAGCCAGTAGCCCTGGCCATGGCTCCTCATTTGTTCTCAGTTTCTATTGGCACACATAACCAGAGATCAATTTCCAGAAAGGAATTCAGCTCTGTCTAGTCAACACTCCATTGATCATTGGCTTCAATGGTTATTCACCAAAGTGATGCTGGGGAAACCTGTCCTCAGGTTTGGCAGCAGCTCTAAGAGCATTTAAATAGCTGGCAGAATAACTACTGTTTGTCAGAATCCTATAAGGGATAGTTAAAAGCCTGAGCAAGATCATTATCTAGCATTTTGTATGTTTACAGTTAAGGTTTGAAAGTCCACAAATTATTATTGAAGTATTTTCTATACACATTAATGAAAATTTGGAGAGTCTCTCTTAGGCTAAATGTGTTTTGGTCCTGTAAGTGTGGCACTTTTGGTAATAGTTCTTCTGGCTTCACCCAGAATTCATTTTTTCCCACCATCTCTCAGGTTTTGTAGCCCAAGGGAGACCTGCTCAGAACACTAATCCAGGACATGGCTTTTATGTGTGTTCTCATGGATGGGCAATTTTCTGATGTCTCATCTGATGCTGAGCTGGGGTATATACCCCTCATCTAAGATTATTTTCCTGCCTTCAGCATCAACAAACATTCATTTTCTATGGGCATAACTTAGTAGAAAGAAAACTTTGGAACAGTCTTGTGTTTTGTTTCTAATTTACATGCTCTAGAAAGGAAAGTACAAAGTGGTAGGAAAAGATTAGAAGTAAGGCCAAAGGAAACTAAAACAGAACAGGCTTGACATTTCCGCTAAAGTGCAGAGGATGATGAGAGTCAGTCTGTTCCAGTGAAACATGTCCTCCAAGTCTTGAGAAAAGCCATTGACATTGTGTTTTTAAACTGGTAGAATGAGTCCCATATTTCATTATATAAGAATGTCTATTTTCTAAGCTTATATTGAACTACATTTTATTTAAGAAGACCCATTTTACAAAAGTTTGCATTAAAGTCACCTAGGGCTGTTTTCACATTACATGCTCTGAAATTATTGTCTAAAATCAAAAAATAAATAGATAAATAAATAAAATTAAAATTAAAGTAAAAAGCAAAATCAAGCAAGGAGTACCAGTATATCTGGTATTTGAAGTGCAACATGTAAAATAATAAAATGAGAATAAAAATGTCCCATTAAAGAACTATTATTACCTTATATCTTTCCCATATTTTAACTTAAATTTATCATCATTTTTACAAAACTATATAGAGACAAAGCACAAGTAATTATAAACGATAGACAAAGATATAAAAAAAATTTGAAGCATGAAAATGTGTTACCTAAATGAGTACTAGTCTAGAGAATATGAAACAAAAGCAAATTCTTGCCTCCATCCAATGCTTTTAGTGGAAGACCTTCAATGAGATAGGGGAAAGAAACTCCCAACCTGTTAGGTGTCCAGTATAATTTCATGTTTTCTGAAATTGAAGAATGAATTTTAGGAACAGTGAAGATAAACAGTACAATATATTTATTAATAAAAAGAAAATTTCTGTCCACAAGACACAGAAAATTTCCCAAGTAGATTGCCCCAAAATACTTTTCTTGTAAGCAACCACTAGATGAATGTTGTATTTTTAGTCATTAATTAATGCTATATATTTTATTTAGAGAACTGATCCGTGTATATTCAATATACTCATTGACAAGTATTACTATAGCCATCATGAAATTTATCTTTAGGATTTTCTTGCAATTCTTTTATTTCTCCACCTTACTGTACTCATGGGTAATTCAAAGAATTCTATTAGTAGTGTATTTAAACTTTCTGCTTATTGTAAAATTTATTTTTTCTTTCATAGGTTTTTGTTTAGTGGTTACCATTAAACTTACAAAACATATCTTTTGATTATAGAAATTTGTTTTTAAAATGGGAGCAACTTAAATAAAAAAATCAGAAACAATATAATTAAAAACAAACATAAAGTCAAAAACAAAGTAGCAAGAGAAAATATAATCATAGGCAAAATCTCCAGCTTTATTTCCACTTGTCCCGCATTTTAAATTGTTTTTATCTTATTTTTCATTTTTATATATTGTCTATCATTTAGTGTATTAATGCAGTTATTAGTATATTTGATCATTTTAATTTTAGTCCTATAATAAATGTAGTTATTTTATGAAGCACACTTACATTATTATTTTGAATTTCTACAATTGCTTTTAATAGAAATTACCATACCTTCTTCTGTTTCATTCTTACTAACTTCTTTTTATTTCCATTTGAATAACTTTTATCATTCCTAATGGAATGTTTGGTAGAGAAATATTTTCTCTGCTTTGATTTATCTGGAAAGATTTTGAATCATTCTTCATTTATTAAGAAGAGTTTTACTTTGTGCAATACTGTTGGTTGATGGTTATTTTCCTTGAGTACTGTAAAATATTTTCTGCCATTCTCTCCTGGCTTGTAAAATTTTGACTGAGAAATCACCTGTTCCTTCAATTGGGCACTTTCATGTGTTTTTTTTTAAATTTTCTCTTGAAACACTGAGAATATTTTCTTTAACTTTCACCAGAGAAAACTTGTTTAGGGGACATCTTGGGATAGTCTTATGTTTTGTTGTATATCTAGATGTCTCTCCAAAATCTCATATGCTCATAGCTTGGGCTTTTCACAGGTAGCTGGTTCTAGAGTTTGTAATACTTGGATTAGAGATGTGTGTTACTGGATTATTCAAATGTTTAGTTTATCATATTTCTAGGAATGGATAATGTAGAGTACCACCCTGGGTCTGGATAGCATCACCCAAAAATTCATAGCCTGCATAGGACTAAAGGTAAATGGAGGCTTGCTGCTGCTTCTTTAATGGCACTTTTCTATGCTGCTTTTTCTCTGTGATGCCCCCCACTCCACCATGTAACTCTGATTTGGAGCTATCCAACTATGGACTAAAACCTCTACAATCTGTGAATCAAACTAATTCTATATTCCTTTAATTTGTGAGTTTTGGGAAATTTGTCTCAGTAATGAGAAGGTAAGACAATCTGTTTGGAGTGAAGAACTTTAACTTGTCTGTACTTGAATATTAGTATCATTGCCCAAGTTGGGAAATGTTCTCTTATTTCTTCAAAGATTTCCACCACTTTGGTACTTGGAAGTCCTTCTTGAGGTACAATAACATGAGTGATTTCTTCCTTACTACTGTCTTAAAATTCCCGTAAGCCTTATTTATTCCTTTTCATTCTGTTTTCTGTTTCAGCTGTGTATATTTAAGTAGACTGATTTTTAGCTCATTAATTGTTTCTCCTTTTTATATGTTCTGCTATCATTGCCTCCTATTTCATTTCTAACTTGTCTGTGTATTTCAGCTCAAGAATTTCTGTGCAATTTCTTCCTTCTCTTCATTATATTTCTCACTTACAGTGTACCATATTTACTATCTTTTAATAAGGTCATTTGTTTTTCTCAAAACATCTGTTTAAATATCTTCAGAGCACTTCCATTCTTATAACTGCATTGTCGTTTTCTGTCTCCTAATTTTGAATATAAAGTGAGATCAATGCTTCCTAAAACCTTTTGATGCTTGTTTCATGTAAAGTTACCTAGGCATGGAAGAATCAGGTATTTATTTTAGTCATACTAATGAAAGTTTTTGTGCCCGATATTCTAGACATTTTAAGCAGCCCACTAAATTTTTGTCATCCTATTGTCACTTCAACTTTTAGCACTAGATAATACCCAAGTTCAGTTATGCCAGTTGTTTGGACTTGGTGTGTTGACTGTTTCAGTATATAAGTCATTTCAAATGCAGTTTTCTCTTAAATGTATTGTTGTTGTTGTATTATTCATATATGAACTGATAAGTATGCACATAGACTGTTTTCTCCACACAGTCGTCTCCTAGGGCTTGTGGTAAGCCCAGAAGTCTCATCCACAGTTATTGACCTGTAGCCAAACAGTACAGGATTCTACCTGGCTCTAGGAAAAATTGCTGTGCAGGAAACTGTTTCAGGATTCTGTGGTACTTCTGTGTCCCTCAAAGTTACCAAGTTTTGTCATATTCTGAAGTTGAATCCAACAATAACCAGAACAATAATTAGTGAAAATCAAGGTCCACATTTCTTTCAGCTGCCTATTTTTAAGGTAAACTCACTGTCTAAAATCATTATAACTAGTCACAGTCAATATTGGCAGATTGGGAACCTTGTATCTTCTCCTGGTACTGGAAGTGTTTCAGAAGATCAGTAGACAAGCACAACTGAGGATGGGGACCACAAGTATCTAGTTAATATTGGCTTTTATCAATATAGCACTCAGTCCCAGTGCAAAGGAATATGCTAATACCTTAGCTATTATCCATGAATCAGATACTAGGCTTCTGGTATCAAAGCTTGATAGAAAAATTGCAGGTATGCAAAAAGGAGACAAGAAAATGATGACTAAAAGTTGTACTTTTTTTTTGGTACCAGTGATTGAACTCAAGTCCTCACACTTTCCAGGCAGGTGCTTACTTTAAGAAGACTGAGATATCCCATATCCAAGCAAAGTTACCCAGAGCAATCCATATCATCATCACTTTGGTTACATTTAGAGTCTTTCCTAAATAGACACGTCACACTCAATATGCCTCAGGAATACTAAATGTCCAAAAGTTGGCTTGAGAATGTAAACAGCAGCAGTCTGATACCAAGATAAAGATACAGATTGAGACAATCAAAGATATTTACATTGTAGAAAATGGAGTCTATTTTAGTTAATTTTTTCACCACTGAGATATAGTACTTTACTCATGAAACTCTAAGCAAAAAAGATATATTTTAGTTCACAGTTTGTAGAAATTTAATTTCATTGCTCTAAAGTATTGTAGACATTCATGGGAAGGAAAAAAAAGCTCCTGGCATGCAAATGAAAAACTGCAGGATCAAGGGAGGGGGAAATAGATGTACCCTTCTATGTAATGCCCTCAGTGACTCTCTCTCTCTCTGACCAGGCTTAACAATCAACATCATTTTTAGTTATGTACACATCAGTGGACAAATATTCTGTTCAGTATTCCACACTGGTGATCCGATCACCTCCCAAAAACCTCACCTGTGAGATAATGAGGTATCGAGGCACATCTAGATATAAGCATAACATTCCACCCATGGTTCCCAAGAATACTGTGCCTTCTTTATACAAAATTTATTGGTTCAATCTCTAAGAGTTTCTGAAGTCCTAAAAATTTCAGCATTCTTGGAAAGTCCAAATCCAGTGACCTAATGTGTGTGCCCATGGGAGATAACAGTTTAAGTCTTTTAGTAAAAATAAAATTAAGTTGTAATAAGCTTAAAAACTAGTTATAATTGTGAGAGTGGAAGACAATTGAAAGCAGTACTAAGTTATGATTGATGATTACCTTGTATCTGAGTACATTAAAGTCTCTAACTGAAAACAAAGTTCCAGGGGTTTAACTCAGTGGTATAAGTGCCTGCTTAGCAAACACAAGGTTGTGAGTTCAATCCTTGGCACCAAAAAAATCACTTCAGTTGAGAACACAAAGAACAAATTAGGAGCACTTGAGTTTGGGGCCATTCCCATCACCATTTTACCTTTACTCAGAACCCAGTTGAACTGTAACTGAGGTTGTGACCATGCCCATCACTTCTCTGCCATTGCTTGGAACTCATACTGGGGGTACCTGAGGCATAGACCATTTCCACTGTCTTTCCTTCATCACAGCAAACCCAAGTTTTTGGCATTGGAGGTGAAAAACATGCCTGTGACATTTCTGCCATTGTCAGGAACCCAGAATTAGGGCATCTGAAACAGTGGCCATTCAGATTGCCATCTATCTTTGTGAGGAACCCATAAAATGACAAAATGTAAAAGGAAAATGCAATCTCAGACCTCTAGCCCATTCAGAACAAGTCCGGGATTCACTGACATAGAAAATGTAAGACACAAACATGAAATTTCTGAAATGATAGCAACTGAAATAAAGAAACTAATCCATGAGGTTATAGAGAAAATCAGATCAGATATAATCTCTCAGCTTAAGAAAGAAATATCAAATTTGTAAATAAAATGTTTAGCACAACTAGGGGAGAGATAGTAAGAAAATCGATGATGATAGGAAGAGAATGGAAATCATGAATGATCAATATAAGAAAGAAAGAGATTGTATGAAACAGATCCAAGCAAATATCCAGGAAATCAAAAATTCCATCAAAAGCTGGCAAAACACCATGAATGAAGCTGAAGATTGATATTCAGTCTTTGAATACAAGATCGAAGCTAGTAATCATGAAAGAAAAAAATCTCTTCAAAATAATAAAATATCAGTAAATGTCAATTCAAAAGCTATAAGACAATACAAAGAAATTAATATAAAAATAATGGGTGTCAATGAAAATGCAGGAGCCAATGGAAAAGAAATAAAAGACTATTTGAAGTAACAGCAAAAAGTTGGGAAAAATATATGACACACAGATAAGTAAGGCATATAAAATAAAAAGTAGCAAAAAACAAAATAAATATATACCCAGGCATATACTAATCAACATTCCAGAAATTCAGAACAAGAACAGAATATTAAAAGCTGCACTGGATGGAGATTTAGCTCAGTGGCATAAGAGCCTGCCTTGCAATCACCCAGTCCTGAGTTCGATCCCCGGTAGTAAAAAAAAAAAAAAAAAAAAAAAAAAAAAAAATTATAGCTGTGTTTGAAGGACAGGGAGTTTACAGACAAGGGAATTTGAAACTCCTATCTTTTGGGGCCAGGGATTTAGCTCAGCGGCATAAGCGCCTGCCTGGTAAGTGTGAGGTCTTGAGTTCGATCCCCGATACAAAAAAAAAAAAAAAGCTGCTAGACAAAAGAAACAGATTACCTGTAAAGAAAAGCCCGGTGGAATCATGGCAAACTTCTCAACATAAACTATCAAGGCAATAAGAATTGAAAGAAAACATCTTCCAACCCTAAATGATGTACCCTGCAAAATTAGTTTTCAAAACTAGTGGAGAAATAGAGTACTTCGATGATGAAAAACAAATGAAGAAATCCATGACCAACAACCCAACACTACTAAGGATACTGAAAGATATTCTAGATGGAAACAAAAATGACCACAATTCCAAGAACAACAACAGAAAGAAACCAGCAAGAAGGGCAAGCAATTAGTTAGAGAGAAAATGCAGGTACTCAAGAGCAGGCAAAAAGACACAGACAAGCCAATACATATCAGTAATTACCATAAAGGTAAACCGCCTTAATTCAACAATCAAAAGGAACACACTGGCAAAATGGATCAAGAAACAAGACCTAGCAAAATACTGTATATAAGAAATGGTTTTAACTCAGAAAGGAATTCATAGACTAAAAGTCAAAGGATATAAACCATTATTCCATGCAACTGAAACCCACAAAAGACAAAACAAGCAAACAAACAAACAAAAAACAAACCAGGAGGTAGCTTTCCTATTTGTAGACAATGTGAACATCAAACTAACAATAATAAAAAAGAGATAAAATGATGATTACATACTTGTAAGCGGGAAAATTCAACAGGAAGGACTAATAATCATAAATATATATGCACCAAAAACAGAAATACCGAACTATATGAGGCAAACATTAATAGACATGAAAAAACATAAAAGAAATAGTACAGTTATAAAAGGGGACCTTAATATCCCATTGTCATAAAGACACCAGAAAACAAAGAACCAACAAAGAAATAACAGAAATTAATCAAACCTGTGAACAAATGGACTTAGTAGATATTTAAAGAGTGTTCCACTCAACAACTTCAGAACACATTCTTCTCAGCTGCATATGGTACATTCTCTCAAATAGAGAGAATATATACTAGCCCATAAAATATTACCAAGTAAACAGAAAGGAATGGAAATTATCCTATGCATATTTTCTTACAACAGTGAAATAAAATTGGAAATTAATGAAAATAGAAACAGCAAAAACTCATTGAACACATAGAAATTAAATGACATCCTGTGGACCACCAAATAAAATTAAAAATGTCAAACAATATCTACAATTAAATGACAATGCAAATACAACTTACAGAAATGTGGGACAAAATGAAAGCAGTACTAAGAGTAACATTTATAGCAGTGAATTCTCACTTCAGGAAAACAGAGCACTAATAAAAAGCTTAATGCTATACCTGAATATTCTAGGAAAAGAAGAGCAAGTGAAGTCCAAAGCCCAACAAATTGAGGAAATTGGAAAAATCAGAGCAGAAATTAATGCATGTGAGACAAAGAAAACAATACAAAGCATTAATGAATACAAGTTATTTGAAAGAAATAAAATTGATAAATCCCTAACCAAACTTAATAAAAACAGGAAAGAAGAAACTCAAAATTATGCAATAAAAATGAAAAGTTTGAAATAACTACAGATCCTGTGGAAATTCATAAGATTGTTAATACTTATTTGAAAATCTATACTCTCTTGGGATAAAAAATATAGAAGAAATTGACAGATTCCAGGAAACATATTAATTACCAAAACTGGATCAGAAGTTATAAAAATAACTCAATGTCGTTAAAGAAATTTAAAAAAATTAATTAAAAACTTACCAAGAAAGAGAGCCTAGGTCCTCACGGATTTACAGCTGAATTCTACAAGAAAGTTAGACAAGATTTAAAACTAGTACTACTGAAAATCTTTAATAATATTGAAAGGGAAGCAACACTCCTTAGCTTATTCCTAGATGCACATATTACCTTGATAACGAAACTAGAGAAAGACACAACCAAATAGGAGAACTACAGACCAAACTCGCAATGAATAGAGATGCCAAAATCCTCAATAAAATGCAAGCAAACAGAATGCAGCAAATTATCAAGAAGATTTAACTACTTAGCCAAGTGGAATTCATCACAAGAAAGCAAAGATGTTTCAACATATGCAAATTAACAAATATAAAACACCATATCAACAGAGTGAAAGACAAGAATGAAACAGTCATCTCAATAGATGCAGAAAAAGCTTTTGATGAAGTCCAATACTAATTCATGGTAAAAAATAATCCTAGACAAAATCACAATTGATGGTTTTTACTTAGGAGACATCTATGACAAACCAATGGCCAACATTGTATTAAATGATTAAAACCTGAAAGCTTTCACTATAAAATCAGGAACAAGACAAGGTTTTCCAATATCACCACTTCTTAAATATAGTTATGGAAACATTAGCCAGAGCAATCAGACAAAACAAAGAAACAAAATGATTAAAGATAGCAAACGAAGAAGTTGTATTATCATTATTCTCAGATTACATGATACTCTGCATAGAAGACCCCCAATATTGTCCCCAAACTTCTAGAATTAATAAGAAAATTCAGCAGCATAACTGGGAACAAAATCAACAATCAATACTCAATAGCATTCCTGTAAACAAACAGCAAAATCACTGAGAGAGAAATTAGAGAAACTACAACCTTTACGATAACATAAAAATAATTAGCAACCAATCTTACAAAGGAAGTAAAATATTTATAAATTTAAAATCAGAGTACTCTGAAAAAGAAATTGAAGTGGAATTAAGAAAATGGAAAGATATCCCTCTTTCATGGGGAGGAAGAACCAACATTGTGAAAATGGCCATACTACTAAAGCTTTTACAGAGTTTTAATGCAATCTCAATCAAAATACCAGCTTAACTCACAGATGAGAAAATATTCCTTAAATGCACATGGAACTGCAAGAGATCTAGAATAGCAAAGGCAATCCTGGGGAACAAAACCAAGGCAGGAGGCTTTACAATCCTAGACTTGAAATTACAATCCAAAACTGCCATAATAAAATCATCTTGATACTGGCAAAAGAAAAAAAAAATCTGAGGTTCAGTGGAACAGAACAGAAAATACAGAGACAACTACAAAGACATCAAGCTCCTTGTTTTTGACAAAGTAGCCCAACATGTTCACTGGAAAGAAAGACAGACTCTTTAATAAGTGGTGAACAATATCTATCACAATGCACTAAATTAAAGTCAAAACGGATCAAGGACCTGATTATTAAGGCAGAAACACTAAACCTACTGGAAGAAAAAGCAGGTAGAAATCTTGAAGACAGAGGAGTAGGCAAAGTGGTCATGGAAAAAATGCCAACCACATGGCAAGTACTTTAAAGAATCAACAACTAGGATCGCATTTTAGTAAAAATTTTTTCACATCAAAAGAAATCACCAACAGAGTGAAAAGAAAACCTATGTATTGTGAAAACATTTTTGCCAACTCTCCCTCAGACAAAGGAACTTTTTCTAGAATGTACAGATGAAAAAAAGAAGTCACCCAAATTTAAAGATCAAATACAAAAGTGGATATTTGAGATGCATATACAGTTCCCAGTGAGGAAATAAAAATGCTAAACAAATATATGAAAAAAATACATCATTGGTCATTCAAGAAATGCATATTAAAACAACACTGAGATATTATCTCATTCCAGAAAGACTGTCTAATATCAAGAAATTAACCAATAAAAAATGCTGGTGAGGCTGTGCGAAAAAATCAACCATTCTCCATTTTTGATTGAAATGTAGACTGGCAAAATCACTGTAAAAATCAGTGTGGAAATTCCTCAAAAAATTAGGATTAGAGGTTCTATTCAACCCAAATATTCCCTTGATGCATATTTTCCCAGAAGAATGGAAAAATTCATAACACAGTGATATATGTGCACCAAAGTCAAAATTTGTAATAGCCAGATTTTGGAAATAATTCAAATGCACATCAACTCAAGAATGGATAAAAAGATGTATTTTTATAAAATAGAATAATACTCAGCCATAAAGAACAATAAACTCTATGCTTTTATAGGTAAAGGGTTGCAACTAGAAACCATACTCATAAATGAAATAAATCAGACTCACATGTGTAAACACCATATTGTCTTGTTATCATAAAAAAGAAAGAGTAAATAAGATCCAAATATTATAATAGATGTAGTAAAAGGGAAAGAAACTACTCAAAGGGAAATTATATTGTTTGATCAATCTTGCATGCCTGTATGTGGTAAACTGAATAACTATTTTCAAGATTACAATATTCAATATAGCAACCATTGTTAAATTCCGATCATATTGTTTTGAAATCCTATATTGCTATAGCTTGCTGTTGGTGGTGTTATTTTGCTTTTTCCGTTAATGCTTTTTGATTGTTTGTATGATTTTACTTTTTTCTCATTAAAAACCTTATGTAAATAAACATACTTTCAGCTAAAAAAGCATGAAGAGTTTGAATTACTAAATCAAAAATATTCCACTATGTGCCTCCTTCAAAAGATTCATTTGAAAGTCTAAGGCACAAATTGATTAAAAAGGTCTTTTATGGAATGTTAAAGAATAGACTTTAAATAAAATCTATAAAAAGATTCCAAGGGAGGAATATCATGAATATTTTTGCATTCATCACAAATATATAATTACAAATATATTTACACCCAACTTCAATTACATACATAAACCATATATTAAGATATCTGAAATTAGAAATACAGTAGAACATGATAATAATTAATTTCAATGCCTCATTTTTCAGTAACAGTTCAATACTGAGAATAAAATCTACAAAGAACCATTGTCTTTGGACATAACAGATATATACAGAGAACATTTTATCTAACAGCAATAGAATATGGATTCTTCTGGAGCCTACCCAGGAGATTCTCAGGATAGACTGCAAAAACCAATAACAAATTATTAAAAGATTAAAACCATATCAATTTTCTGTTTCAAACCATAATTATATGAAACTAGTTGTCAAACAATAAAATAAATTGTGTGATACTTACAAATGTATAAATGGTACTCTATATTCTAAAAACCAACTGGTCAAAGAAATAAAAAGAAAAGACTAGAATTCTTTTAAAATACAATAAAAATGAATACATGTCATACCAAAATGTACAAGATAAAGCCAAAGTATTTCTGAGAGGTAAATTCATACCAGTAAATTTCTACATTAAAAAAGAGGAAAAAATTTTTAGAAATCTGTTAAACCTTAAGAAAGCAGAGAAATAAAACAGACTGAGACAATGTTTGAATAAATGAAATAATTAAGGTTGTTCTATCACGTTGTGTGTTACTGGATTTTAATATGTATGATAGTAAAAACAAATTTTTATGCAAAATGAGATAATAGAAAGTCTTGGAATACTTCCATTCTCTTGAGTTGTTTATTCTACTTTGTTATGTTTGACACTATTGTGTGTAAAACTAAGCTCAACTCTTTGAAAGAAAGAGACATTATGATAGCTACTTTTAATATTCAATTGTCTTGTGAAGTGCTGTGTTGCTTACATTGTTCTGTTCTGATCTGCTTAGATCTGTCCTCTTTTGTTTTATTCTCTTTAAAATAAAAAAAAAGATTGTAGAAGAAAAAATGCTTGATAAAACAAGTTCAAAAATCAACAAAATTAAAATTAAGCTTTTAGAATAGAAGGACGTTAACAATCCCATAGACACACTAAGAGAAAAAAGAACATTCAATTAAAATCAGAAGTAAAATTGATGACATTACACCCAATGACAAATAGATAAAATTGATCATACATGGTTACTATGAATGTGAACAAATTGGATAGTCTTGAAAATAAACAAATTTATAGAAGCATCCAAATTGCTAAAATTTAATTATAAAAATATAAAACATTTAAATAGACTGTATTCAGAAGAAAGTTTATATGAATAGTTAAAATTCTCCCATGAAATATAAGCCAAATGGTTTTACTGAAGAATTCTCCCAAAGGTTAGGAGAAGTCCTTTTCATATCCTTCCAAAACTTGAAGAGCGAAGAATATTTTGAGAATTATTTCATGCAGCAAGTACACCCTGGTGCCTGATATAAAAAAAGTACTGTATGAGGAAATAAAATCACAATTCAATATCTTCTATAATAATAGATATAAAAAATCTTCAACAAAATTATGCAAAATAATTTTAACAACACATTAAAAGATCATACAGCATAAGAAGAGAAATCAATGCCTGGGATGTAAATAGGTTTAAGAAAGAAATAAAAACCTTAAATATAAAATACACCGTATAAGCCAGGCATGGTGGCTCATGCCTGTAATGGCAGCTCTTGGGAGGCTGAGGCAGGAGGATCCTTGTGAGTTCGAGAACATCCTGGGCTACAAAGTGAGCTCAAGGCCAGCCTGAACTGCATAGACAGACCCTGTCTCAAAAAGACAAAAAAAAGATACACCTCATAAACAGAATCAATTATAAAAGATTTTCAGTAAATGAATAACAGATGGGGAAAGAATTGTGAATATGAAGAGACAGTAAATCCACAGATAACTCCAAGTAGTCAACAAGGTCAGTCAGAGAGTGGCAGCATGAAGTGGTATGATCACCTACCATGGGAATACATACTGAAAGGGATTGTATACAGGAAAAGTACAAAAATTGAGAAAGAATAAGAATGAAAACAACACATAACCTCAAGTGCACTCCCAGCACAGGTCCAGAGATACAATTTTTTTGTGGTGCTGGAGAGGCATGTAGTTTCCCCATTGGCATGTGGTAATAATACCAAGTATTACCCAAGTCATGGGTGAAGATTCCAATCCTGCACAGAAAATTAACCATACTCTGAAATGCTTGAAACTTTCAAAGAATTTAGGAGTTCAACTGCAGTCACGTATTCATTCCACATTCACTTACCCAGTGCTTGTGGAACTTAATGGTTTCCCTCTAGGAACATACCAAAATCTTTGATAATAACAACAAATATTCCTAAACCACAAGTGGAAAACCACTCCCAAGTCCAGAGTCTTAGCTAGCCCATGAAACTCAAAGATACTCAATCTTGGCTGCAAATTCCATTTCATGTGCAGACAACTAACTAACCATCTTTTGAGAAGCAATAAATTTTTAGGGAAAAATGTCAGGGAGGGAGCTGCAACCAGTTCTTACTACAGACACCATCATCCCCAGTAGTGATGGAACTCTGTGGTTTCTCCATTAGGAGTAGTTGAAAATTTTTGACACATTCACCCAACATATTGAGGGGCAAGTCAGAAGCCCACCCCTAGGCCACTTTGCTAGATACCTTGCGAAACACAACTTTCAGAGGAGAAAAACAGGAGGTGGCCACAAATGAGCACTCACACTTGATGACATTGTCTATAACATCAGTTGAGATAGGTGATCACTGTTTCTCTGAATTTAGGCAGTAGGGGTTAGAAGTACTAAAGATTAATCCAGAGGTTGGGCTTTTGAGATCTGTGAGCCTTGAATATGGAAAGAAACAGTTCACACTGAGAAAAATCTCTGAATCTCAGATGCCACTGAAATCACAGATGCCTGGCAATGTTGAGAAGCAGAGATGATATGAGAAGGATGAAAGAAGTCGAATGTTTGTGACTTTGAGAGATTCTCCAGGATGAATCTATCTGGAAAAAAATGCTTCATTAAAGATCCTGAGAAGATCTTTCAACATTGTGTGTGAGATCAACTCAGTGAAATTTTTATACATTCAGACTCCCTCACTTCCAAATTATGCAACTGTGAACAGGTGCAAATTATTGCTTCAGTATCTACAGTGATTGACATTGACCAGTTGTGTTCTACCTTGTGATGGGTCACTTCTTGAATCTTCCAACCTTGAGTTTCTTAAGGCAGACATATGATAAAGTAGCTACAATTTCCACAAAGTCTCTCACATTTTTCACATATAATTCTTTTGCTTATACTTATTCCCTGTCTTCTTAGATATCCTCTCAAAACTTCTTCTGCACCACTCATAAAAGCAGTAATATTTAAGCCTACTTTTCCTCTTATTTGCTTTCATTTTATCATCTAGATTATTTTATTTTACATTTCTGCTTTTTGTCTTTTGCATCCAAATTCACAGCCTATGTCTCATCACTAGTATTATATATTTTACAGGATTACTGAGAAGAAAGAATAAGCAATTTTAATGTGTTAATATATGATTTATTTGCTCAATATTGTTTTTACTGGTAAGTATATCTCCCTTCAAAACAGTGATTAAATACGTGGAATATGACACTCCACATTGAATCATATCTAAAAGTAATGGTGTGTCAAAGAAAAACACAAAAAAAGAAATTTTAGTTATAGTGACAGAACTTTATATTCAACTGATTTCTAATACTCTGCATAAAAAACACAAAAATCAGGAGAAAACAAGGCAAAATTGATGCCTCCAAATATTCAAAACTGCAGTCTGATCTCACAAACACTGAAGCAAATTGATTTATGATGAAGTAAACCATGTAACATGAAATAATTAAAAAGATCAAAAAGAGACAATAAAGGGGCTGTATGAAGCAATTCATAAGACATTCAGTGAATTTAAAGAACACAAAAATTAGCATTTTTAAGAATAAATGATCCATAAGTATAAAAATTGTATAAATATATAGCTGAGTGAATTAAGAGGACAAGGCAGATAGTGAATTAACACTTCAGTACATAATTAAATGTTATGGAAAATTCAAGCAGTAATGCTCAAAGTGAAAAACACAATTGAAATTTTTGAGAGTTGACATGGAATGTCACAAATTAGAATACCAGGACTTGAGGACAAATTTGATGTAGTAAAGTATATACTCACTAAAGACAAGAGGGAATCATATGTTTCAGGAGCTCCTATATGGCTGTAAAAAATAAATGTAAAGATTATTAAAATTGAAGAAGAAATAGAGTAAGGTTCTAAAGTTATAAAATCTTTATTCATGAAAATTATTGAATAAAATTTGGTAAGTCCAAGGAACAAAGTATATATAGAGATCACAGACAAAATTCCAAAAAATCAGAAAAAAAGTCTATTACTAAAAGCCATTAGACAAATATGCCATTGAAAAAAGCAAACCTTTCTCAATAAAAGTATATTTCACACCACAAAATTTAAAGACCAGGAGAGCATGAAATGACATTTTCCAGGCCTTACATGAAAATAATTCCTAAACCTGATAACTGTAGTGTGCAAAATTATTCTTTAATAAATAGAAAAATAAAGATCTTCAGTGCCAAAACAAACTAAATTAACCATCACCAAAACAGCATTACAAAAAATAATCCAAGGAATTCTAAACAGAGAAAATGACATCAACATAAACAAAGAGCCCAAAGAAAAAAATGCATCTAGGAAAGTACTCAACGAAAAGGAAAAATGGGATAGAGTACTGGAAATATAATATAAAGACAATAATTAGTAAACATTTTTGATATTAGTCCTTTGAGGAGCAACTTGTTAAAAATTGTTCTCACTCTGTGTGCTGTCTTTTCACACCTTTGATGATTACTTTTGCTGTGTAAAAGTTTTTTCTAGATTGTGAAAAGGAAAGAAATTGATCAACAGGAGAGGGGATCTGGAGAGGGGGAAGGGAAAGGGAGAAAAAGAAAGACAAAAATCAGAAAAGAAGGATAAAATGAAAACAAAGTTTACATAAAAAGAGGAATGGGACAAAAAGATGCATCAAGCTTCATAATGTACATGTACAAATTCCCTAAGATTGTTGTGATCATTATATATATCTAAATTGTATCAATAAACAATAATAATAAAACCTAATTTTGAATAATAAAATTCAAAATAAATGGTCTGAACTCCCCCCAAAAATGACACAGACTGGAAGATTTTAGCAAAATCAAGTATCAATTTTAAGTTGCCTCCATAAATCTGCTTATTGATTAAAAACACAAAGATTAAAAGATAAATAATGTAAAATGATATCCTAAGTAACTGCAGTTCAAAGATGACACATGGACTCTAAGTAATCCACTCTCAAATGATTAATATAGCAAAGTAGAAACCAAAGAAAATTTATGTGAAATCATAGAATTAAATAGCAATGAAAATTAAAAAATTAGAAATTGTGGAAAAACTGAAAACAGTTCTATTATGTGGTAGTGAGTGATTCCATAAGAGAAATAGAACAATATCAAGTAATCTACCTAACGAATCACCCAAAGATTCCAGAAAAGCAAGAAAAATCAAAATGCAAAACAAGTAGAGGAAAAGTAGAAATTCATAAACATTGACACTGAAAAGTAGAAAGTATCAATGAGACTCGATTCTTTGAAGTGATAAGATTGAGGAGTACATTGTTTCAACCCACTGTTTATCAATATATGATTGATAAACCCATTTTATAAATAAATTAAAGAATGTGAAAGAAAAATAAAGTATTCCTAGACATATATTATTTACCAACATTAAACTAATGAGATATAAAACTCCAGAAAATGATGGGCAATCTATCAACAAAAAAACAATAATCCACCAAGAAAAAAAATCAGGAATATTGTCTATTATTCATACAAGCTTCAAAAAATTATTTGGAAGCCTTTAACCTAATCAAGGAGGTTAAGCATCTTCATAATAAAAACAACACAACTCTGAATAAAGAAATTGAAGAGGATGTTAGAGAATGGAAAGTTTCTCATTTCTCCTAAACAGGTAGAATTAATATCATTAAAATAGTCATGACTAAATGAATTATTTGAATGTAATTCATATTTCATCAAAATATTAACATTTTTCATAGAACAAGAAGAATCATATTCTAATGAAATAATTATATTTTTAAAGAAAAAAGGAGACTCAGAATAACAAAAATTATCATGAGTAAAAACAGCAAAGCAGAATTCATGATAATTCAGGGTTTTAAATTATATTATGGAACTATAGTACAAAAAAGAACCATGATAGTGCCACAAAATAGATGCATGCACCAATAGACTAAAAGTGAAGATCAGAAACTATTCCACATACCATTATTCATCTGACATTTGATAAACGGGTCAAAAGTGTATGCTGAAGAAGTGATTGCCTCTTTAACAAATGTTTGGAAAATGGTAACTCACATGAAAAATTAAATTAGAAACTCATCTTTCTCCTATACTAAAATCAAAATGGACTTAGGTATTAAAACAGAAATATTGAGATTACTAAGAGTAATGCTGGGGAAAGAGTTAAAAATTTAAGCACAAATATTTCCTGAAGAAATCTCCAAAAGCATAAGAAATAACTCTATGAATCAGCAAATGGAATCATATCAAAATAAAATCTTTTAATCTGAATAACTATGTTCAAGATAAACATGCAATATATTAACTAGTGTTAATTTCCTATGTTTTTGAAATATTGTGTCATCTTTATCCTATTTTTTAAAGTACCTGCACGCAAAGGAAATGATAAAAGGAATGACAATTTACACAAGAGGAAAATATCTGTAAGTGATTTTTCTAATAGAAATATAATACCAACAATAAGTAACATTTCAGGAAATTATCTTCTGAAAAAGAGACCAAATAAAAGATGCATTTGAAATAAATAGATATTTCTTGAAAGATGAAGTGTAAATGGCATATATATACTTGAAAATATGTCCAATAGATTCTGTCATTTAATAAATGACAAAACATCTCTGAGATTCCATTTTGCTCCGCTGCAAATCATGCTAAAGAACACAAATATCAACAAATGATGGAATGAACACAGATTATAAAAAAAACTTTCTCTGTTACTAATGGGAAAGTAAACTAGTACAATAAACGCGGGAATCATTATGAACAGTCCTCAAAAAAGTAAAAATTAAAAGCTTCATTTGACTCAGATAAAACTTTACTTGGTAAATTCTGGATGAATTTAAATATTATATAGTTATATATGCATACCAGTCTTAGTCACTTACTGAGTTTGGGCCAGCAAAACCTGATTAGAGACAAAATACAGCAAAAACAGAGAATACCTTTTGGGAGAAGTCAAGTGACTTCCCTGGAATGAAGCCTCCCAATTTTACTGAGAAAGAGACAATGGCATTGTTTTCACATGAACATGAGTGTATATTTTGGATTAGAAAGACATAACAACAATTATGCTGAATTTTTAAATTTATCAAATGGTTTGTAGGATGTTCTTCCTTGTTTTACTGGCGAGGCTTGCCTCTGCTTGACCTGGGAGGCCACCGCATCTTCATGCTGTTTTACCTCGTTAAGTTCATCACTCCACTGTGCTCTGAGTTGACTGGAGCAGATGGTAATGAATCAGATGTCACAAAGAATTCCAGTCATTTTTCTTATGATTGCAACACAATACCCAATACCCACAAGTCAAATAAGAAACATTTGGTTTTGGGTTACACTTTCAGATATTTCAGTTCATGTAGGGTTGGCACTTGAAGATACACCATGATGGAAGAGGATGAAAGGAGAAATCAATTTATGTCATGGTTTCCAGGAAGCAGAAAGAAAAGTACAGAAAAGAGGAGGGGCATGTACCCTTTCAGGTCACACCTTCAGTGACCCACCACTTCTGAACAGGCCCTATACTTTGGTAGCACAACAGATAATAGACTATCAGTGGATAAATCTAATCATGAGTATAGCATCACATCATCCAAAAACATTGTAAACACATGAGATTTGGAGGGGGGTCATTTCAGATCCAAAACATAGCACTATGCACCTGCAACCAAAATGAGTCATGTGCATTCATTATGCAAAATTCATTTAGTCTATCACTAAGAGTCAAAAAACTTTTAAGATTTCCATCATTGCAGGGTCCTTTAAGATTACTGGCAAACTCTTAGCTGTGAGCCCTTGTAAAAAGCAAAAAAGAAAATTAAATATTTTCAACATACAATGCTGCAGGGTAATTATTTCCAATCCAAAAAAAAAAAACAAAAAAAAATGAAGAGGAATTGGGAAATACAAAGGAATGAGACTGAAACAAACTTGAAACCCATTAGGACACACATTAAGTCCTATAACACTAGGTCCAGAGCCCAGGGCAAGCATTTGCAAATATGAACTACAAATGGATTGGGTAGATGCGCCCCTATTCCAGCTCTTATGGTCTTTCTTTTGGGTTGACTCTACTCCCTGAATATGACTTTCCTCATATGTATCACATTTCAGGTTTCTACTATGGGCTCCACTACTCTTTTGGGTTCATATTAACAATTTCACACACAGTTCTCTTAGGGTCATACACGCTGTCCTCTGAGGTCTTCTGAAATCTGGATGGAAGCTGCCTTGATCCCATGACTTTTACATTCTTCACACCTGTTAAACAATCATCACATAGATGACATCAAGATCTTTTGCCAATTTAAGTACCATAGTAGCTATTCCCCTTTGAACCACGGTTGTTGCAAAGTCCTCTAAGTCACTGGAAGTCTGAACACCAAACCAGATTTCAGGACTCTAACTCCTTAGATGGCCTTTCTGAAACAGGTTTTATTGGAGTATTCTTCTCAAAGCAGATTCTTCCACTTTTAAACCCTTGAGCTAGGGAAGAGTGGGACATTCTGATTCTTGAGATGCTCTCAAGACATCATTCTTATTGTACAAAATAGGTGGCTTCAATTTAACACTAATCTTTTAGTAACAAAGTTCTCCAAGTTACCAATATCTTAGGCCCTTATTTCTGGTCAAACTTTACATCATACTCTGATTCTGCCCATAATTTTCACTGCAGATCTTCCTCAAACTAACAAGCAGTACCCATGCTATGGCCTGAATTTTTAACTGCTTTGAAAATTTAGTTAGAATGATTCTTTTAATCTCATTCTCCTGCAAAGTTTCAGGACACAAGTAAAACTTAAATAAATGTTCTGTCACACCATAAAACAAATGATCTCATATCCAACCACCAATAGAGGAATCCAGTTTGATGTCAGCCTTTAATCTTTGCATTTTTACCAACATTCTGGTCCTCTGAGCTCCAATCTTTCCTCAGCTTTGCTAAGAACATTTTAAAGCTTCTCTAGCGGGCATTTACAAATTGTTCTAAACCCCTCCCACAAATCAATTTCAAAGGCTTCTAAACCAGATGGTCAGGTATAGTTACTGTAAGAAAACCAGTTCTGGAACCAAAATATGTCTCAGTCACATTTCTCATCATGGGGACACAATACCTGTCACCCACACTAAGAGGAGAGATGTAGTTTGTCTCACAATTTCACAAGATTATTCCATGCATAATCAGTACTCGAAAGCAGAAACAGTTAACTATTAATGTAACTATTTTAAATCATACATGTATACTAATTAAAATGAATATAAATTACAACAGTCATATAATGTATGAAAATCCAATATTAAGCATTGTATGCAATGTGAAAAATTAAAAAATTCTAAGATAAGGAATAATGCATACTCTCTTCATTGATGAAAATCCTATCAAGAACAATTCATGGAGAAAAAAGGAAGGAAAATCATCTTGGAGAGGAAGAACTGAAAATATCTATAGACATGAAAGATATGGTCCTATATATAGAAAACTCCAGACAAAAATACAAATATAAATATACACAAACAAAGCAATTTTTTCAAAGCTGCAGGATAAAAAATAATGATACAAAATCCATTTAATTTGTCCACACAGACAGTGAAAAATTTTAAAAGGAATTTAAGAAGGTAACTATGTGATCAACAGTATTAACATATGAAGAAATATACTTAATATGAAAAATAATTTTATAATGATAAAAATTAAGTACTCATAGAAATTAAAGACAGAAATAAGTATAAAGACATATCATGTTAATTTATTCAAAAATAATACTGTTAAAATCTTCACATTACAAAAAACATTCTATAAATTCAATACAAATGGCATCAAAATCTGAATAACATTTTAATAAAAAGAGAAAGTAATGTTAAAATTTACACAATCACAAAGGGTCATAAATTGCTCTTGAGAAAATTTGTGAGATTTATGCTTAATGATTTTAAAATGTATTAAAAGTCTATAATAATAAAGCATGTGTCACTATAATGAAGACAGACACATAGATCAATGGAACAAAAATAAATACCAAGAAATTCATCCACATAAACAGAATTAAACTATATTAAACATGGGTTCTAGAATGATGAATGTGGGAAGGGATAGTGTCTTGAACAAATTGTATTAAGAAAAGTAGACATTTCTATGCTAAAGAAAGTAATTGCTTCTTAGTACAGAAACAAAGGTAATTTAACATAATTTAATGGAAGACCTAGAAATATGCAACTCTAGAAGCAAATTTAGAAGAAAAAACTATGACATTGCTCTAGACCATTTCCTACAAGTGACAAAAACCACTGGCAACAAAAACAAAAATAAACAAGATTATAGCTATCTAAAAGATTTTCCAATATTAAACACCCAACTGAAAAAAGACAGAGTATAAGATGTGGGGAAATATTAACAAACAGAATGATATGGTAATAATATAGAAAAAATTTGCAGATCACTTGTCACTCAGTCACAGACAATCCAACTGAAAACCTACCAGACATTTGAATAGACATTTTGCCAAAGAACACATTCAAATGGCTAACAGGTATAGATACAGGAAAAAATGGTCTATGTCATTAACATCAGGGATATGCATATTGAAACCACAGTGAGGTATATCTTTTACCTATTAGATTTGAAATTTTTGAAAACAAATAAAAAACATGTGAACTATTCAAGTTTTCATGAGGATAAAGAGAATTTGGAAACTTTGTGTTCTGCTGAGAGGATTGCAGAATAGCACAATCACTTCTGAATATAGCTTCTTCAAATATAAAAAAATAGAATCAGCTCATGGTCTACAATCTTACACCCTACATTCAACTGAAACTACTGAAATCAAGATAATAGAGATATTTGCACCATTATTCACAAGGGTCAATATATGACAACAACCCAAATGTCTACCACCACCAGATTCATGGCTAAAGGAAAAGGGATTATAAATATAGGTGGACAATTATTAATTTATAAAAGATAAGAAAAATTTGTATTATGGTACAATGTATATTGAACTTTAAGGATATTGTTCTAAGAGATGCTAGCCATTTACTAAAAAATATACCACGACCTTTCATCTATGTATGTTATCTAAAGTAGTAAAACACATATAAACAGAAAGTAAGAAGACACTAAGAAAAACAAACATAAGAAATTAATAAGAATGTTTTTTTCCTGTGGAAAGCCATAAAGAGTTCAAAATACACTGAATACAGTACTCGGGACAATTTTCAGACTAAAGTCATTAAATTTAATTTTCATTTTGTTAATATTACAGCAAAAATGTTCACATAATGAACAGAACAAGAGAGAATGATGAATAGGGATTTGCTGACACACTTAGGACAGATACCAAATGTAACATATTATTAGACTAACACAAGTTTAGAAAGCAGTAGATTTTCATTGTATATATCATTTTTCTACCTAAATTTCAGACTTTCCCCATACTTCATCTGAATGTATAAAATGTAATGTGCTATATCATCTGATCCTTGATATGTATAAGATGATAGTTGCAAATATGTAGCATGAAAATATAGAACTAGGAATAGATCGGTAAATGAAATCTCACATATAATGTAAAAGGCAATACTAATTTTTGTTAATAGAATTTTTCTCCTCATACATTTTATTACCACTTCTACTTACCTGTAGGTTTAAAGATTTCAAAAATGTTTTCTCTGACATTACTTTATTACCTACATATATTTGATGGAATGTTGACACTGAGAAAACTCATAAACTCCTGCCTGCTTATGGCTTTGATATTTAAAATAAATCATCCTTCTGACTGGATTTTACTTGCCTCAATTGGCTATAGGCAAAACCAAAAAAAAGTGGTTTCAATTTGGCTATAGGCAAAACCAAAAAAAAGTGATAAAAATTGTTTCTGAGATAACAGAGTAGGGCATGGTAAAGTTGACTGGGATAGTAGGCATGAATTTTTAATTATAAGACCCCAGACACTAGCATAGTTCCCAAAGCCCTATACATGTACTTTTCATGAGAACTCTAGCGGCTTTACAACAGAATGGCCTAGTCCTGACATCATCCTAAAGCGTGAGACATCAGCACAGCCTCTCAGGAACTGTATGTAGAAGTTCTTGCAGATTTCCTCAAGATTTGGACAGTATAAAGAAAAGGAACCACAAGTACTTGATACTGTGGCTTTTCTCATGAGATTCTACCCTG
Organism: Hydrochoerus hydrochaeris; assembly: GCA_004027455.1. Lineage (NCBI taxonomy): Eukaryota > Metazoa > Chordata > Mammalia > Rodentia > Hydrochaeridae > Hydrochoerus > Hydrochoerus hydrochaeris. The sequence continues at coordinate 40,207 of PVLA01003006.1, forward strand.
CTTTGTCGAGGCTGTTCGTTTAACTTACATTTTCCCCCTTTATTCAGCCTAAACTCATTTTTCAGTGCCTGTTTGTCCCTGAATTTTTACTTTTTGTTTCTCAAGTAAACTTTGTCACTGGTTTCTGCCATTTTTTTTTGGTTCATTTCTTTAATTCTTTGTTCAAGACCAGATGAACATGAACTGTAACAGAAGGAGAGGCAAGAATCCTAGAACCTGGTAACATTTAGTTGACAAGCTACTTTTAGAAGCAGGCTACACAATAACATTTCTACTAAAAATATCCTGGGAATTTGTAAAAAAAAATTCTACAAAGTATTACATTGTTCTTAACTTGAAGCTATATTGCCATCCAAAATTTGTTATTGGTTTCACTTATATGAAACTTGGATAGAATATTTTTGTATGCACATCAGAGTAGATATTCCTTTCACTGAAATGCCTATCTATAGTTAAGGGATTATAAAAGGGTTTTTTATTTTGTTTTAAGACTTTCTATATTTCTACATACTTAATTCCTATATATAAAATATTATTTCCTATAAATTTAAACATCAAAGTGGATGCTTTTTATGTGACTTTTATCAGTACATGTTTGTACTACATAATGATTACATCCATTGTAGGGAATTGGTGCATGTCATAATAACTTTCAATCCCTACTTTTTCTATCTGCCTCGCACCCCATTTTATTTTTCTAGTATCAGATACATATCCATAACTTATAAGGTCTTATAAAGTTAGTAATGATATATTCAGATAGAAAACCAAACTAATAGGCCAAGGGATATATAAAACATGTAAGATAATTATATTAAATTAAAGCATAGTTTTAGACACATTATCCACACTGGATTACAGTATCATTTTTAAATTCTCTTTTATCCTGTTATTTGATTTTTATTTCTATGTGTCATATATATATATATATTCATATTCAGATATGAATATATATACATATAAGAGAAACCATGCAATAATTAAGCTTATGTGTCTGAACTACTTCACTTAATATTATAGCCCCAAAATGCATCAATTTTTTAATAAATGGCTCAGGTTTATCTCTTTTACTGCAGTGTAGTTCTCCACTGTATGGGAATACCACATTTTTTATCCATTCATTTGTTGATAGATATATAGACTGTTGCCAAGTTTTAGATCTTATGAACTATGCTGCTATAATTAGGGGTATGAATACTGCATTTGATGCTTTTAGCACTTTGGGGAATATATCTAAAAGGGAAATAATTGGGTCAAATGGAATTTCTACTTTTCTTTTTCTTTTCTTTTCTTTTCTTTTTTTTTTTTTTGAAGATTCTCCATAGTGATTTCCACAGTGGTTGTATCAGTTTACAGTTCCCTCAAATATGGTCAAAGGGCATCATTCTCCCCATAGGCTCACTATCATTTTTACTAGTTGATTTCCTGATGGTAATCATTTTTTCTGGAGTAAGGTGGCATCCCAGCTTTGATTTAAATTGTATTTCTCAAATGGCCCAGTGTTGAATATGTTTTTATGTGTTTATCGTACATTCATATTCTTCAACAGAGAAGTATCTGTTAATTTCAGAAGCCCATTTTAAAATGGGATATTTTAATTTGGTTACTCTAAATTTTAAATTCTATATCTACACAAGATATTAGTCGTTAGAGGAATACCTGGAAAATAGTCAGTTTTCCCAGCACCAGTTGTTGAAGCAGTTATATTTCCTTCAACAAAGGGAGTTACACACTTTGTCAAAAAGTAGCCTGCTGACTGTGGCTGGAGCAGGTTTTGTATAGTTTAATTTTTAGGTTTTGTATAGTATAGTTTAGTTTTGTATAGTTTAGTTCTGTATAGTTTTTGTTTAGTTTCATTGATCTGCTAAGTCTTTTTTACCAATATTGGGTTATTTTTATCACTGTTGTTTTGTAGTATAAGGTAGTGTGGGATTGTGATACCCTTCTGCTTGCCATTGTTATCAAGAATTATGTTTGCTATTATAGATCTATTCTGGTTCAAGACAAATTTTTCATTGAAGTCTCCATTACTTTAAGCAATCTTATTGGTATTTTGATTGGAACTGTATCAAATCTATATAATAATTTTGGAAGTTTGGTCATTATTACTGTATGGATTCTGCCTGTCCAGGAACAGGAGTAATAACTTTCCATAGTCTGATATCAAATTCAATCTCCTTTTTCAGAATACCATATTTTTGTAAAGATTTTTATTTTCTTGATTAAGTTAATTCCTATGTGTTTTATTTATCTTGATGTTATTGTGAAAGTTGTTGTTGCCTTAATTTTACTTTCAGTGTGTTAATATTGATGTAGAGGAACACTACTGATTTTTTAGGTTTGAAGTTGTGTCTTGCTCCACTGCCAAATTTGGATATTAGTTCTATGAGTCTTTTAGCGGAGTATTTGTGGTCATCTCTAGAGAGGATCATGTCATATATAAATAATGACAATTTAACTTCTTCCTCTCATATCCATATACCTTTTATTTTTCTTATCTTATTATTCTATCTAATGTTTTGAAAGCTAACTTAAACAGAAGTGGTGATAGATGACACCATTGTCTTGATCCTCATTTTATAGAGAAAGATTTCAGCTTCTCCCATTTACTATGATCTTGGCAGTTCGTCTTATATAGATGTCATTTATCAGGTTGAAATAAAGAATTTCTATTTCTATCTTCTTCAGTATGTTTTTCAAGGAAGTTTGCTGAACTTTGTCAAATACTTTTCTTGCATATATTGAGATGGCCATGCATTTTTGTTCTGGGTTCTGTTTATGTGGTATATTGAATTTATTTATTTGTGTATGTTGAATCATCCCTGCATTCCTGGAATGAATCCCAATTAGTCATGATATATGATCTTTTTGATGATATGATCATTGTTTTTGTCAGCACCTTATTGAGGATATTTGCATCTGTGTTCCTTAAAGTGATTGAAATGTGGTCTCTCTCCCTCTCTCTCTCTTTCTCTCGGTTTTTGTCTTGCTTAGACAAAATTTTCTCTCATTTCTGAGACAAAATGCCTGACACCCAAAATTAAGGAAAGATTTATTTACCTTACAGTTTTCTGGAGCTTTCAGTGAATACTGACATAGCTCGAAGGCAAGGTGGCATGGATAGGGCAACTGTCCATAACAGCCACTAGCAATAAAGGTGAACAGGGTAATAAAAGGGGAAAGCATGCCTCCTTCCCTCCCTTATATTGTATGTGGCTTACCCACCCCTGAGTGGGTGCAACACTCACACCACCAAATCCAGCACTAGATAATGAATCAACTGCAAATGCTAGACTCAGCCAAACCCATGTCTAAATGAGGCTTTGGGGGACACTAAAAGAAGTCATAACAGTTTTGTTCTTTTCTGGTCTGTAATCAAGGTAATGCTTGCTTCTTGGTATGACTTTGGGAGTTTTGTTTTATTTTGGATTTCATTAAAGTTTCTGAGAGGTACTGGTGTTCAATCTTTGAACTGGTAGAATTTGACAGTGAGTCCATTAAGAAACAGGATTTTTGGTAGTTTTTGTTTTTCTCTCAGTTTCACAGACTGAAACTAACTTTTTCATGTCATCTCGGATATATCCATTTTCTCTGAATTTTCTATTTTATTAATTTTCAAAGTAGTTACCAAAAATCTTTTGTATTTCAGAAAAATCCATTGTGATTTCACGTTTTTATCTCTAATTGAATGGATTTTTGACTGTTTGTTCCTTATTTTTATGTGATTAACTCTAGTTTTATCTATTTTATTTAAACTTTCAAATAACCAAAACTTTGATTTGATGCTTTGCATTTTTTGTCTCAAATACTTTGACATTTGCTCTGATCTTTATTAATTTCTTCCTAGTATTAGCCCTAGCTTTGGATTATTCTTGTTTTCCTAGGATCATAATATCCATTGCTAAGTTGTTTACTTGAGTTCATGCTCTTTTTCTGATGTGGCAATTCATTGCTGTGCACATTCCTCTTAAAACTGGTTGCAGAGCTCAGGATTTCACTCAGTGGCATAAGTGCCTGCTTGGCAAGTGCAAGGTTGTGAATTCAATCTCCAGTACACACACACACACACACACACACAAACACACACACACACAATACTGGTTTCAATTCACCTCATGTTTTCTAGCCTATCATGCTGGGAATATAGTTTGATTGTAGAAATTTTCTAAATTCTCCTTTAATTTCACTTGAGACCCAGTAATTATTCAATGGAGTGTTATACAGTTTCCAGATGTTTGCTTAGTTTATATGACTTCTTTTGCCATTGTTTTTTAATTTCATTGTACTATGGTCTCATAATATATATGGGATAATTTTGATTTTTAAATTTACTTAAGCATATTTTATTGGCTAGTATGCAGTTTATTTTAGAAAAAGTTTGATGTAGTTATGAGACTATTTGTTCTGTTGTTTGGTATAACCCTCTGTAGGCATTAAGTCCACTTGTACAAAGGTTTGGTTCAGCTCTTATTTTTTTGATATTTTGTCTAGATTATCAGTCCATTTAGGACAGTAGGGTGTTGAGGCCCACCATTACTATTGTATTTGTGTTTATGGGATTGTTTTGTCAATTAGTATTTGTTTTGTGAACTTGGGTGTGTCAAAATTTAGTGCATAAATATTAATGATTGTTAATTTTTCTGTTTAATTGTTCTTGTAAATAATTTATAAAGATCTTTTTTTCTAATTAATATTAGCTTAAAACTCACTGTGTGTGAAATTAGGATAGCAACTTTTGCTTTTCTCTGGGTTCACACTGCATGCAATATAGCTTTCCATCCTTTGATTATTAAACTGTATCTTTGTGAACTAAATGTGGTTCTTGTATGCTGCATATCATTGAGCTTTCCTTATTGATCCAGTTTCCTGATCAGTGTCTTTTGATTTAGGATACAGACATGGAAATTTATTACTGAAAAGAATAAACTTATTACTCATTGCACTACTTTGCTGTTGTAAGTTTTCTCATTTTTTCCTCTTTTGCTTTGCTGCTCATTCTGACAGCTGCATTCAATCTTTTTGACTTATTTACACTGTTGCATTCATTGATTCTTTTAGGAATCCTTGAAAAAATTTTGTATAACTGTTTTGGAAGTCCTCAATTTCTTGAGGTAATTGTTGTTGTGGAAAAACCTTATTTTCCCACCAGTTTTAAACAAAAGTTTTGCAGGATGCATTATCGAGGATTGGTAGTTGTTATCTCTTGAGATTTGAAACATTTCTCTTCAAGACTTACTGGTCTCTAATGATAGAGTAAATCAGTCCACTATAATTCTAATAGGTTTACCTCTGGATGTGGTTTGTTTCTTTTGTTCAGCAGTTTTCAAGATTTTTGTCCCTGTGATGGAATTCTGGAAGTTTGAATATAATGTGATGTTGAGAGGTCATTTTTAAATCATGGCTATTTGGTGTTCTTCATACCTCACGTTTTTATTGTATATTTATTTTCCTATATTTGGAAAATTTTTACACCATTATTTCTGTGATAATGGTTTTTATGCTATTTGTGATGCCTTCTTATTTTTCACTTATTTCACCTATTCATAGTTTAGTCTTATTTCCATCATCTTGCCATTGTAGACTCAAATTTTTATTTACTCTTGATGTTTTTGAGGTATTTTTGATTAGTTGGTCTTTGAAGGCATCATGATATCCTAGTTCTGAAATTCTGATCTCACTTTGGCCCACAGTTTCAGTATGATTTTTATTTATCTCATGTATTTCTTGATGAAACCTTTTAATGCACTCTAATTTTTAGGTGAATTTTTAGGTGTTGCTTACAGTGTAAAGTGTTTGTTGCTGGTAGATCTCTCTTTAGTTGCTTTGCAGAGATGTACTTTGGACTTGCCTGACAATAATCGTTTGTCACAGGTCCAAGATCTGGTCACTTTAGTTAATTTGGGAAAGGAGAATTTAGTGTAGTTAGTCCAACAACCAAGTACTCTTGGAATATACCCCTGTAATGTTAGTGTCATGGAGGCCATATGAGTATTTCACTGACAGAGAAATATCAACAATTATATGACACTGTCATTATCAAATGAAACAAAAACAATAGTATTCCTAAGACGAATTAGATACCAACATAACATAAGAACCAGTTATGTATCACTCTTATTCCTAGAGAAGAAACCATCAATTGTAATCAAAACATTAAGGCATCACAGGTATTGACTTACAGCTAACATATACTAAACATAACAGCTATATACATTCTAGTGGTAGAAGTAATTTAACAATGATTTTGCAAACTTAGATATCAAAAGATTTTCAAAGCTTTAAATTTATATTATTAAAGTTTCTTCTTTTGTGAATGGAGGGATCCAAAAGGAAAATTCTGAAACCTTGAACTGTATATGAGAAGTAGAGATCAGTGCAAAAATATTTCTTTTTGGGAAGTAGAAAGATGTCTATACAATTGGGTAAAGGTAGAACAAAGTGTGACAAGAAATATAGTAAAAAAAAAGATAAAGAAGAAAGATAGAAGCTATACACAGAGTAAAAGTAAGGGAGAAGTAATTATAAAGAATATTTAAAGGACAGCAGTGAAACAATTATAGAAGTAAAACAAGAGAAAGATTTTGGCAACAAAGGTGAGGGACATGTTCAGATTACTTAAGCTTCAGAAAACTGCTGAAGAAAGGAAGGAAAGAAGAAATGCAAAAACAAGAGCAAAACAAAATAAAAAAATGAAAAACAATATTTATAATTCCTTAAAATAAAAACAAGCAATTGAAGGGAAAAAGAGAAAGCAAAATTTAGAAAATCAAATGCAAAGAAAGAAAAAAAATTTCTCTGTTATGTGAAGCCTGTGGTTGTCTTCTGTGATCTACAGTTTTGTGACAGTGTTCAATTCAAGAAATGAATTTGCTCTCATTTTTTATAACATTAGCTTTAGAAAACAAGGCAGTTTATCATTGTAATGGTTCCATTTCAAGTTTAACATACTCCATTAAATAAACACATTACAGAAACAAAGCTTTTGCAATAAATCATGTACGTAACAGTGAGAAACTGATAATTGAATCAATGTGGGGGGATGTTAGTGGGGATTCACTTCAAGTACAAATCATCTTTGTTCTATCATGTGCTTATTTCATTCATATAAAATAACATGTTGAATCTCTTCCACACTCTGTTCCCACCCCAAACAGCTGACACTTGCTTCAGCATGATCCTAGAACAACTGAAAAAAGAGAAATAAATTACACATGACAGTAAATGATTTTTTTCATAATAAGGATTGTCAGCATGGATGCAGATATTTTTTTAATTTTTAAATTTTATTTTAGAGAAAATAAAACTAAAGAAAATAAAATAGTAAAAGTAATCAAAACAAGACAGTGTAAGTGACACAGAATTTCAAAACAAAATAATAGGATATCAACAATGGTTACCACAATGTTGCTTATTGTATTCAAAATAGCTGTTCATATCTTCAGACACAGTAAAATCAAACAAAACAGTAACAGAAGTAATAAAAACAAAACAATGAATGCAATACAGAACTTCAAAACAAGGTAAGAGTAAATACAGTATGGCTATCATAGTATATCTTGTTATCTTTTCAGTAGCTGCCCATGTCATCAGATACAATATAAAACAGAATAAAACCCAACCAAATAAAAAATGAGAATGATACAGGATTTCGATACAAGATAATAGGAAGTTAACAATGGCCACTATCTTCAGAGAGAGATTCCCCCATATATGATACATTGCATATTGTTATGCTCTGAATAAATGATCAGGCCACCAGCTTAGGCCTTACAATGTCAGTGAAACACTAAACACTATAAGCATTAAGTTATATTTTACCTCTTTAGCTGTCATCACAACCTGTTTCTCTGGATCAGCTGGTCACTTGGAAAGGAGGAATGTTGGCACTTCTTGCCTCCCAGTCCGCATGCTGGAAGGGTCTGACATCTGGCTCTCTCCCTGTCAGCCTGTGCATGGTACCGAATCATGAAAGTGCTTAGTTTCCTGTAGACTTCTTGCTCTTTTCCCCCACAGTGTGTGAATGGTGCAGAGTCACAGGAGTGGACTTGCATCTGGCTCTCCCCCAATCAGACCACCCATGGTACTGCCTCTGGGGAGTTCTGAGCTACTTGTTGACTTTTTGTTCTCCTCCCAAGAGCTCTGCAAATGGCACCAACTCACTGGAGATGGCTGGCATCTGGTTCTCCACAGGTCAATCCAGGAATGATCATTACTCATGTGAGGTCTTTGCTTCTTGTTGACTTCTTGTTCTCCTTCCAGTGTGGTTCATGAAACTCAGGTGCATTTATTTAAAGCTCTGTATTTCTATGCAAATTATCAGGCTGAAGGAAAGACAGTACTTATTTTCTAGTGTTAAAGTATCCTAGCTTTTCTGTTGGGTTTCCTAGGGTTCACTAATAGCTGCAGCTCTCCCAGCATCTACCTAGAATTTAGATTTTTTTGAAAGATGTCACAGATGAAATATGTAGAAAATATACAGATCTAAGAAAGTTCCAAAATCAGGGTAAACTCCAATCTCAGGTTCTTGAATTAGCCTCTTATATAGACCTAATCATTTATTTTTGCTATTTTCTATTTTTACAAGGATCCGTGCAAATCCGACACATAAATATCACTTAAGAGTCACTTTAAATGAGAAAATTTAAGATTCACTTATACCTTCTAATTGTTTCCCATATCTGCAATTAAATGTTTTGAGTCAAAAATTTTAAGAACAGCACTTCGTGTTGTCATCTAGTTTTGTAAGAGAGAAATCAGGGACATGCAGACATATTATAAAGGACAAATGGAGATTTATTTATATCTTTTTTTCTTCAAGAAATGTGTCTTGTAGAAGACAATCATGTATGGTCACACATCTAGAAATAGGCAAGTACAAGTAGGCTTCAAATAATCATTTTCAAACATCACATGGGTTTCAACATGCAAAACTTTAAAGACCTTCGCAATCTCTACTATAACAAAATCAGTTCTGTATTTATAGTTTTGTTCTGTTTTTTTAAATATTTTATTTAAAGAGAAACAAAAACATGTAAAGGGTAGAGATAATAAAGAATTCCAAAAAAAGATAAACAATAAGAAATCACTAGTTAATAAATTACATATTATCCTTTTAGAAATAGTTGTTCAAGTTAAAAAATTGAAGCATACAAAGTAGATAGTCAAACAGTGAGAGTGTGAAGAGCTACGCATGCATGAATCTCTACGTGTATTTCTATGATTTCTGTATTAGAGGGAAAAACAAAACTTAGCAAGACAAAATAAAACAAATTCCTATAAAAACATGAAACCAAAAAGTATAAAACCACAGTACAAGGTGATCGACAATGATTACTGTGTTGTTTCTTATTATCTTCAATAGAATGTCTATATCACCAGGTATAATTGAATATAACAGTATAATTGAGTATAGCAGTAAATAAAAATATTGGTAAAATGAAACATTGTAGACAGTATAAAACTTCAAAGGCAAGTAATAATCAAACCATAGTGGATATTCTAGTGGATATTGTCATCTAAAGAGCTGTTGCCTATACACTCAGACTTCATACTATCAATAATGGCTTTGAATAAAATCTATCAATACAAAACAGCGATCCAACAAAACAGATTCAATTATGATCACTCATGGTAAAACTGTTTAGGTTTTACAGAGATTTAGATTAAGTTAATAGAAAATTAAGGCTGATAACCATACTATATCCTGTTATTTTCAGGATTGCCTTCTGTGCCCTCAAATCTAGTACAGGTAGAATGACTGGAACAGAATATAATACATCTAAGCAGAGTAGTGTGAGTAATGTGGGTTTTAAATCCTGGTGCACTATTAACAATATAGCGTATCAAGGCCATCTATGTTAGAGTTTCTAGTAATCCTTCTCTGCCTCATTTCTGCTATTCCAATTTTCTGCCTTTGTTTAGTTTTCCCCTTCATTCTACTGCCTACCCCACTCATTGAGGCCTTTCTGCCACTGTTCCTAAAATCCTGGTATTTTTTTTTCTCTCTCTCTAGAATGTCCTTCAGCATTCTCTGCAGGGTTGGGTTGATGGTCACAAACTATCCCAGTTCCTCTTTGTCATGGAAGCATCTTGTTTCTCCATTAATTTCTAGTGACAGTTTTGCAGGGTACGTCAATCTGGGCTGGAGTTTATTTTCTTTTAGGGATTGGAAGACTTCACTCCAAGCCCTCCTGGATCTGATGGTCTGTGTGAAGTCAGCCGTGATTCTGATGGGCTTACCTTTATAGGTAATCTCTTTCTTTTCTCTGATGGCTTTTAATATTCTGTTTTTATGTTGAATTTCTGGTATCTTTATTATTATATATCTGGGTGTAGATACGTTTTGGTTGTAGGTGGCTGGAGTTCTGTATGCCTCACATAACTGAATGTCATTTTCTTTTCCCATGTTTGGGAAGTTTTCCCTAATTATTTCTGTGAATAGCCATAATTCTCCTGTATGTATTCCTGCTTCTTCATTCACATTTCTAATTCTTAAATTGTTGATTCTCCTGTCATCTTCTAGCCTTTTTATTGTTACTGCCTGTTTCCTTGTTGTTTTTAAGAGATCTTTACTTTCATGATTACATAGCAAACTTTTCTTCAAGTTTTGATAGTCTATCCTTAGTTTCTTTTAAGCAGTTTTGCCAGGTTTCAATGGAGTTTTTAATTTTCTGGTTTTCTCTTTGAATCTGCATCATGTATTGTATATTTTCTTTATATTCTTTATTGAATGTTTCTCTCCTTTTTTTGTGTTCCTCCCTTCTTTTGTCTGTATCATCCTGAGAGATGAGAGATGTTTCCTGAGAGCATTTCTTTTATTACTCTACTCATATCCTGCTTTACCTGATTTAATATTTCAGTTTTGAGCTCATCTACAAGGTCCCAAAGATATCTCTTAATGTCCATTAAAGCCATTCCTGATGTTGTGTGTTTGCTGCCCTCAGGCTCCCTTGTTTTTCCTTCTTCTGGATCAGTGCTCTCAGGGTTCTGGGCTAGAAGCCTTCTCCTCCCTCTTTCTCCTGTCATGGCCCTGCCTTCTTCCACACAGGTTACAGTGCAGGTCCCAGCCCCTTTCCCTGATGGCCACATTTCCTCCAAAGCATGCTGGCAAGGGCACTCTGCCCTTTCCTGCCTGCTCTTGTCACTGAGGTGTAAGCAGGCTGTGTATGCCTGCCCCTCCCCACAAGGCCAACCAAATTCAGGGTCAATCACCCAGTCAGTGCGTTCTAAACACAGGGAATCGATTTGGGATGTCTCATTGTGTCCCAGCCAAGGGCACGGCCCAGTCCAAGCAAAATTGCACGAGTCTGCTCTGGGGAGGGAGCAACCAACCGAAGTCACTATCAACCCCAGTTCAGGCTCCTCCTGCCAGATTCCAACATGTCACCCACCTGGTCGTGCCTTTCCTGTGGAGGGGGTCTCACTTCCAGCACTGACCATGGATCAGTGAAGATTCCTCCACCGGGTCTGCTCTCTGCTCTCTGTTGGGCTCACCAACCCTCGACTTCAGAGTTGCCGTTCTAACTTTGAGTGGCGGTGGGAATGAGTTTGGGTGGCTTTGCCTACCAGCACAGATTCAAGCTGGTGCAAACTTAGTGGGTAATTGCAAAAAAGCTGTGTCCCTTTAGTTTTTAGCTGTTTCAGTTGTAGTCCCAAAGTATTTGACAAACTTTTTTAAGTTTTAATTTCTTCCTGTGTCAAGAGGATCCATCTCCCTCTGTCTGGTTCTCTCCAGGGTGTTTTATTCTGGCATATGAATTGTTTCTCCTGGGAGGCTTTGTATTCTGTTGCTCACTGATTGGCCATCTTGTGTTCTCTCTATAGTTTTGTTTTAAAAGTCTTAGGAAACAGATTTTTCCATGAACTTTGAGAGTTTTATACATGCTTTGGTTTATGCTTGATTTTGCACCTGGCCTCATTTTCTCATTAGTTTTGGTTGTCAGCTCTTCTGTAATAGCTTTGTTTCTATCCTTAAAAAAAATAGGATACTCTTTCATACTGAGTGAGTGACTTCTTTTCAGATCCATAGGATGCATGGAAATTAATGAAGCTAATCTACTATTTTCTACAATTCATGGAAATGCTTCCTGCCAGCTGTGGGAATGCTTGTGTATGGTTTATTTTGGAGTGCTTATAGAACAAAATTTTACAAACACTTTGTTCATTTATATATCCTTATTTAAAGCCAGTTCTGCTCAGAGGACTGTAATAGTCATGAAGCCTGGGCATATTTGCTTACACTTGTAATCCCAGTACTCTAGAAGGCTTGGACAGGAATACTACAGATTCAATATAGCCTGGGAAGTAATCAATTTAGCAAGATGTTTACTAAAATTTTAAAAATATAAAAGGTATGGGAGTATAATTCATTGAAAATTTCCTTGGTTCAACTCCCAATACCATAAAAAGGTACCAGGACATTTAAAAAGCTGTAAGATAGCTATGCTTAGGCTTCTTCAGAAGACTTCAAATCAAAATGAAGAGATAACAACATAATGTTTGAGTAATTTTAATACAAAAAACATGATAGGAATTCTAAACACATTAAAAATACTAAAAAATAAAATATTAGAAACAGGTTTGCATAGGCTACACAATAAACATCTGAAAATTGATAAATTAGTCTAATATAGAAGCTCTAAATTAAACTCATGAATTTATGTATGGCAAGGTAATAAATTACATATGGTGTGTTCATGTCTGAATTCTTCTATACAAAAGTATTACAGTGATGACAAACATCAAGTCATGTCCAAGATACAACAAGGTATTCAACATTCAGAACATCTCAAAAGTAATAGCAGAGTTTTGGGCAATGGCATGTCTGCTAAAGAAAGCAAAAAATGATGAAAATAGAGCATACAACCATGTGGAAAATGTTATTTGCAGAATTCATTTAACATCATACACAAGTGTTTATTTAGCTTTACAACTGAAGGATAAAAATGAAGTTTGGAGAAAAATTAACTATATGTATGACAAATGATTTTAGCAATCAGAAAAAAAATTTTGTGAACACTTTCATATTTAAGTTGCCCCATTTGTGGGACAAATTCTTTCTCCTAAAATTATTTTATTTTCTCTTTAAGAGATTTAGATTTTAAGTACTTATTAAGTTTAGTTTGTGGGCTGGGGCATAATTCAGTGGCATATCACCTGTTTGGTAAGTATGACGTCCTGAGTTAGAGTCCCAGTACCAAAAAAAATTTGGTTTTATGTGTATGTATCAGTACACAAAATTTTGATCTTAATTGATTTGTTAAACCTTTGTCTAATATCAAAATTAGTCCACATTGAACGCTATTCCTGGAGCTTCCATTTTATTATAAATAGTGCATTTGACCATATTTAAGTAACTTTAATGAAATGTATTAATCTAAAATTGTAAAATATGAAATTTCAAAAAATATTGATATTTCATCTCATTTGCTGTAACATTATGTGAATTACTTGTAAAGTAGTTTCACTTTCCTATATACCATCTTTAGAAGACTTATAAATATGTTATTAGCTTTGTATATTTCCTTGACATTCATCTCTTAAAAATAAAGCGTCCTTAGCCTGGCATGGTCACTCATGCCTGTAATCCCAGCATTCAGGATGCTGAGGCAGGACAATTATTGCAAGTTCGAGACCAGCCTGAGCTACAAAGTGAGCTCAAGGCCAGCCTGAACTGCATAGTGAGACCCTGTCTCAAAAAGACAAAGTAAAATAAAATAAAATAAAATAAAATAAAATATCCTTGAATCCATCATGCTTTTTCAATAATTTCAAAATATGAAATAATAAAACATTTTTAATTTTAAAAAAATATGATAATGTAATAGATTTCTCTTTTTGGACAGAGATACTATGGGAAAATAGCACTACAGATCATTTCAGGAAGGACTGATTAATTCTTATAATTCAGAAAGTACAAAATTTGTCAATGTAAAAAATCTCCTCATCGTCACAATTCAAAATGTAAATTAATCCCTTTTCATAGAGCTTACTTTCAAATCTGTGTGAGCTCATTTCAGTAACACATCATAGTTCATCCATTCTCAGTTTTACATTGCATTTAGTTTCCTGTTTTGGAGGGCATATTTCTAAGGACGTGCTTTAAAGTATATACTAGAAGCAAATAAAAAACTTAATGTGGCAATTATATCTTCATTACATTTTCTCTGCAGTCTCTACTTTTATCTGAAAAAAGTTTAATTTTTAAATACAGTATCTTTAAGACAACTAACATAGTGGCCTCTTTTGTCAAACAAATGTTTGAGTAAAAAGATGTCCTTCATAAGATTCTTGTGAGGCATCAATGAGATTTTATAGACAATACTGTTAAGAAAATGACTAACAATAAAAATGCAAATTAATACTTTTATCATACTTCTATTTCATTTTTACTTTTCTTAGAACTTAAAGAGTTAGTGTGTCTTGAGTTCAACAATCTGGCTAGAACAAATGTACACTAAGACAATTTGATCACAGTGATTCAGTGGAACAATTAATGTTTCAGTAGATAACAGAGATTTGTAACAGGAAAAGTTATAAGAGCTTTTTTATTTTTTATTTCAAGAGAAACAAAAGCATGTAAAGGTTAGAAATAATACAGAATTCCATAAACAAGATAAAAATAAGAAATCACTAGTTAATAATTATATAGTGTACTCTTAGAAATAGTTGTTCAAGTTTCAGAATTAAAGCATAAAAAGTAGATAGTCAAACAATGAGAGTGTAAACAGCTTAGCATGCATGAATCTCTACATGTGTTTCTATCCTTTCTGTATTAGAGGGAAAAACAAAACTTGGCAAGACAGAACAAAAAAAAATTCCTATATAATCATGAAACCAAAAAGTCGTATAAAACCACAGTACAGGTGATCTACAATGATTAATGTGTTTTTTCTTATCTTCAATAGAATATCTATATAATCAGGCATAATTGAATATAGCAGTATGATTGAGTAAAGCAGTAAATAACAATATCAGTAAAAATAAAATATTGTAGACAGTATAAAACTTCAAAGGCAAGTAATAAACAAACCAGTGTGGATATTCTAGTGGATCTTGTCATCTTAAGCACAGTTGCCTATACTCAGACTTCATACTATCAATCATAACGGCTTTGAATAAAATCTATCAATACAAAACAGCGATCCAACAAAACAGACTCCATTATGATCAGTCATGGTAAAACAGTGTAGGTTTTACAGAGCTTTAGATTTATTTAATAGGAAATTAAGGATGATTACCGTACTATATCCTGTTATTTTCAGGATTGCTGTCTGTGCCCTCAAATCTAGTACAAGTAGAATGACTGGAACAGAATATAATATATCTAAGCAGAGTAGTGTGAGTAATGTGGTTTTTAAATCCTGGTGCACTATTAACAATATAGCGTATCAAGGCCATCTATGTTAGAGTTTCTGGTAATCCTTCTCTGCCTCATTTCTGCTATTCTACTTTTCTGCCTTTGTTTGTCTAGTTTTCTCTTTCATTCTACTGCCTGCCCCACTGATTGAGGCCTTTCTGCCACTGTTCCTAAAATCCTGGTATTTTTTTTTTCTCTCTCTAGAATGTCTTTCAGCATTCTCGGCAGGGTTGGGTTGGTGGTCACAAACTAGCCCAGTTCCTCTTTGTCATGGAAGTATCTTGTTTCTCCATTAATTTCTAGTGAGAGTTTTGCAGGGTACATCAGTCTGGGCTGGAGTTTATTTTCTGTTAGGGCTTGGAAGACTTCGCTCCAAGCTCCTCTTGACCTGATGGTCTGTGTGGAGAAGTCAGCCATGATTCTGATGGGCTTAACTTTATAGGTAATCTGTTTCATTTCTCTGATAGCTTTTAATATTCTGTTTTTATGTTGAATTTCTGGTATCTTGATTATTATATATCTGGGTGTAGATCTGTTTTGGTTGTAGGTGGCTGGTTTTCTGTATGCCTCACATAACTGAATGTTGTTTTCTTTTCCATTGCTTGGGAAGTTTTCCTTAATTATTTCTGTGAATAGCCTTTGTAATGTGCCTGTATGTATTCCTGCTTCTTCGTTCACATTTCTAATTCTTATAATTGTGGATTCTCTTATCATCTTCTAGCCATTGTATTGTTACTGCCTGTTTCCTTCCTGTTTTTAAGAGATCTTTCCTTTCATGATCACACATTGCAAACTTGTCTTCAAGTTTTGATAGTCTATCCTTAGTTTCTTTTAAGAAGTTTTGCCAGCTTTCAATGGAGTTTTTAATTTCCTGGTAGTCTCTTTGAATCTGCTTCATGTATTCTGTATTTTCTTTATATTCTTTATCAAATGTTTCTCTCCTTTTTTTGTGTTCTTCACTTCTTCCATCTGCATCATCCTGAGAGATGCTGCCCTCAGTCTCTCTTGTTTTCCCTCTCCTGGATCAGTGCTCTCAGTGTTCTGGGCTGGGGGCCTCCTCCTGTCATGGCCCTGGCTTCCTCCACACAGTTTACAGTTCAAGTCCCAGCCTCCTTCCCTGTTTGCCACATTTCCTCTGAAACAGGCTGGCGAAGGAACCCTGCCCTCTCCTGCCTGCTCTTGTCACTCAAGTTTTCTTGATTATAAGATGGAAATTTTAAAAAACTTTGCAGCACCAATTTCTTGTTAGGGTTAAGTGGTACAATTCACTTGAAATGATAACTTCACTCCATAGTATACAAAGCTCAATAAAATAAATATATTTATTTAGATTATATTACTGAAAATTACTAAGAATTGGTATAACGAATTAGTTTAGAATATGAACTCTATAGTCAGAATAGCCTTGAGTGCTACCAGTTACTACTATGTGATTCTGGTGTAACAAAACTTCTTGGTGTTTCAGTTGCCATCTTATCTAGTCATTGTGAGAATTAAGCGTGTTGGTACTTTTAAGTGTCTTAAAAATCACATTCTTAATTGTATGCACTTATTAACTGATAGGTATATTAGAGATTACATTGATGTTTCTGCCCTTAGTGGGCTTAATATTGCCACCTAAAAGATAAATCTGAAGTTTACCTGAAGTTCCCTTGTATGTGTGACTATTACCTTCTTTTGGAAACAAGGTCATTGCAGATTAAGAGTCTCAAGGTCAGATCACCCTGAAGTTAAGATAGAATCTCAATCTAATGACATGTATTCTTAGAGAGGAAAGCATGGTTTGAAACTCAGAGACCAAAAAAATGGATGCATGAAGAGAAAAGGCAAAATTACAGTTATGCTACCACAAAAAAAGGAATGTCAGGACCAGTAAAATTTGGATTAGAAAAGGCAGATTTCTCTGCTGGAGCAACTAGAGAGCTACAGTAATCTACTTACACCATGATTTATGATTTTTTGTCTTCAGAACTGTGAAAGAATAAATTTCTGTTGTTTAAAGACAATAAGTTTGTGGCAAATTTGATGCAGCAACCACAGGAATCTGGTTAACATCCCATTGCTTATACATTTTACTGGTACAAAAAAAAGAAAGAAGGAACATTGCCTTCTACTTTAAGATAGCTACCTTTGGTGGGCCCACTCTGTCACCAGGAACTTAGAAGAATCCTACATCAGGTGTAAGATGGCTGGAAACTCCCCCATGTCATGCCCTGCCACCTGACCTTAGCAGAGGCCTGCATCAGGCATAAGCTGCCTAGAAAGTTCCCCAAGGGTGCGCCCTGCCACTGGGAACATCTCAGAAACCCACCCAAGGCTGAAAAGTGCCCTGGACTGCTTCTGCTGTGCCAGCTCTCCCATCTGGAATATCAGAAGACCTCAGTAGGCTCCAGTTAGTGTGAAAAAATTTGGAACTTTGCTCCCAGGTGGCGAACCTTGGACTACAGAGCATTAAATCTATCAGTGTGGTGAATATGCCCCTAAAACAGAGGTATACAGTGGATAAATAGGACCAGTAGTAAAAGCCCCTTTCAGTAACTGTAAGGCTTTGGTGGGTCTGGAAAGAGTGTCTGCGATCCCCTCCTACACATAGAAAACTTCAGGCAGAGTGAAAATGACAAAACGAAAAAGCAAAATGCAGTCTCAAATATATAGTTCACCAGAAGCAAGTATTGGAGACATTGAAATAGAGGACCCCAAAAGTAACACACTGGGAATCTCTAAAAGGATAGTGAGTGAAATAAAAAAAAACTCCATCAGGCTATAGAGGAAATCAAATTAGAAGTACTCTCCCATTTAAAGATAGAATAAACAACCTTAGTAAGGAGTTGCTGAATACAGCTAAAGAAAAAATAGAGAAAACACAGTACAGGAGCATGGGAAACTGATTGAAACCTTGAATGAACAATATAGAAAACAAGCAGAATTCGTGAAACAAATTCAAAGAGACATCCAAGAAACAAAAAATTCTATTGAAAGCGTGCAAAATCGCCTAAAGGAAGCTGAGGATAGGATTTCAGACCTTGAAGACAGGATCGCAATTAGTGATCAGGAAAGGACAGAACTTTTAAAAATAACAAAGCAGCATGAAATGACAATCCAGAAGCTTCATCACGATACCAAGAGCAACAATATAAGAATAATAGTCATTAGCAAAGATACAGGAGTCCAGGAAATGACATAAGTATTTACAGAAATAATAGCAGAAAATTTCCCAAATATGTGGAAAGAATCTGATATGCAGATAAGTGAGGCATATAGAACATCAAACAGTCACAATCAACATAAATCCACACCCAGACACATAATAATTAAGATCTTAGAAATAACGAATAAAAACATTTCTAAAAGCTGTAAGAGAAAAGACACAACTCACCTATCAAGGAAAGCCCATTAGATTCACAGCAGACTTTTAGCACAAACCCTCAAAGTCAAGAAGAGCTTGAAGTGAGGTATTTTAAGCGCTGAAAGAAAACAACCTTCAACCCAGACTGATGTACCCAGCAAAAATTTCACTCAAATTTAATGGAAAAAAAAGATATTTCCATGACAATGAGCAACTGAAGAAATTGATGACTACGAAACCAACCCTAGAAACAGTGCTGGAAGACATAATAGACAGAGACAAAAATGACCACAATCCCCAAAACAACAGAAAGAAAACACCAGGTAGGATAAGCAATTAAATAAGGGGAAGAGCAGAAAGAAACAACTGGAACATAACATGGAAAATCCAAGCCAGTACATATCAGTGATATCCATAAATATAAATGGCCTCAATTCAGCTATAAAAAGAAATAGATTGACAGAATGGATCAAGAAACAGGATCCCACAATATGCTATATACAAGAAACATATCTGACCCAAAAGGAAACTCATAGACTAAAGTCAAAGGATGGAAAACTGTATTCCATGTAACAGAAATCAGAAAAAAGCAAGGGTAGCAAATCTACTTGCAGACAACATGAACTTCAAACCTAAAATAATTAAGAGAAATAGAGAAGGTCACTACATACTTGTTAGTGGAAAAATTCAAGAGGAAGTACTGACAAGTATAAATATACATGCACCAAATACAGGAACACCCAACTATACAAGACAGATACTAATGGACCTGAAAAACCAAATACAGAAGAACACAATTATAACAGATCTTAACAGACCATTGTCACAAAGAGAAAGATCAACTAGGTCAGCAAAGAAATAACAGAACTGAATCATACCTGTGAGCAATTGGACTTAGTAGATGTTTACAGAGTGTTCCACCCAATCACATCAGAATAAACATTCTTCTCAGCTGCAAATGAGACATTCTCCAAAATAGACAATATATTATCCCATAAAACATTCTTAAGTAAATGCAAAGGTATTGAAATCATACCATACATAATATCTGACCATAGTGCACTGAAATTGGAAAGTAATGGCAAAAGAAATTGTAAAACATGCAATAATACATGGAAATTAATAATGGACTTTTGAACAACCACTAGACTACAGATGAAATTAAAGAAGAAATAAAGCAATACCAACAATTCAATGAAAATATAGAAAGAGCATACTGTAATCTGTGGCATGCAATGAAAGTGGACTTAAGAGGGAAATATATAGCAATAAATTGTCATATCAAGAAAACAGAACAAGCATAAATAAACAACCTAATGCTCCATCTTAAGCTTTTTGAAAAAGAAGAGCAAGCCAAACCCAAAGCTCATAGAAGAGAGGAAATTGCAAAGATTAGAGCAGAAATCAATGCAATTGAAACTTAAAAAAATATACAATGAATTAATGAATTGGAAAGCTGGTTTGATGAGAGAATAAACAAAATTGACAAACCCCTAGCTAACCTTATCAATATAAAGAAAGAAAAAACCCAAATTCATGCAATAAGAACTGAAAAGGGAGAAATTACTACATATCTTATGAAAATTCAAAAGATCATGAATGCCTACTTTGAAAATCTCTACTCACAGAGAGTGGAAAACACAGAGAAAATGGACAGATTTGTAGAAACATATGAACTACCAAAGCTCAACCAAGAAGATATAGCAATTTTGAACAACCCAATATCAGCTATTGAAATTGAAAATGTAATTAAAAACTTAGCAACAAAGAAAAACCCAGGTCCAAATGGATTCACAGCTGTTTCGTTTCTTTTCTTTTCATTTTTTTTTTGTGCCAGGCATTGAACTCATGATTGCACTTACAGGACAAGCACTACAGCTGAATTCTACAAGAAATTTAGCAAAGATTTAATGCCAATAATCCTTAAACTTTTCAATGAAATTTAGAAGAAAGCAATCCTCCCTAAATCATTCCAGGATGCAAGTATTACTCTTATAACCAAAACCAGAGAAAGTTCCATCCAAAAAAGAGAACTATCAGGCAATCTCACTAATGAACATTAATGCAAAGATTCTCACCATAATATTGGCAAATAGAATTCAGCAAATCATCAAGAAGACTATACATCATGACCAAGTGGAGTTCATTCCGGGAATGCAGGGATGGTTTAACATATGCAAATCAATAAATGTAATACACCACATCAGCAGAGCCAAAAACAAAAACCACATGGTTATCTCAATAGATGCAAAAAAATCTTTCCACAAATTCCAACACATGTTCATTATAAAAACCTTTCAGAAACTCGGAATACACTGTCTACCTCAACCTTTTAAAGGTCATCTATGACAAACCAACAGCCAACATTATACTAAATGGACAAAAACTGAAAGCTTTCACTTTAAAATAAGGAACAAGACAAGGATATCCACTATCACCACTCCTTTTTAACATAGTTCTGGAAAAAGTAGCCAGGGCAATCAGACAAGAGAGAGAAAAGGAATAAAGATATGAAAGGAAAAACTTAAATTATCACTATTTGCAGATGACATGATACTCTATATAGAAGACCCACAAATCTCCATTAAAACACTACTAGAGGTAATAAACAAGTTCACCAGTGTAGCTGGATACAAAGTCAATGCACAAAAATCAATAGCATTGCTGTACACAAACACAAAACTCACTGAGAGAGAAATTATGGAAATAGCACCCTTTACAATAACATCTAAAAAAAATGAAATACTTATGAATCAATCTAACTAAAAAAGAAAAAGGCCTATATGCTGAAAATTATACTATGCTGAAAAAGGAGATTGAAAATGATATTAGAAAATGGAAGGATGTTCCTTGTTCTTGGTTAGGAAAAACCAACATTGTGAAAATGGCCATACTGCCAAAACTGTTATACAGATTTATTGCAATGCCCATCAAAATACCATTGACATACCTCACAGATCTAGAGAACACACTACTAAAATTCATTTGGAAACAGAAGAAACCTAGAATAGCAAAGGTAATTCTAGCCAACAAAAGCAAGGCAGGAGGCATCTCAATTCCTGACTTGAAACAGTACTATAAAGCCACAGTGATAAAACCAGCTTGGTACTGGCAAAGAAATAGACCTGAGGATCAATGGAACATATTAGAAGATGCAAGCACAACTACAAAGACACTCAGCCACCTGATATTTGACAAAGGGTCTAAATATATCCACTGGAAGAAGGATAGTCTCTTTAATAAATGGTGTTGGGAAAATTGGCTCTCTAAATGCCAAACACTGAACTAGATCCATGCATATCACCATGCACAAAACTAAAGCCTAAATGGATCAAAGACCTCAATATTAAAACAGCAACACTAAATCTACTGGAGACAAGGTAGATAGAAGTCTTGAAGACATAGGGGTAGTCAGAGAATTCATGAACAAAATGCAAACTGCATGGGAAACACTTCAAAGAATCCACAAATGGGATCTCATATTATTGAAAAGTTTCTGCACTTCAAAGGAAATCACCAACAGAGTGAAAAGAAAACCCACAGAGTAGGAAAAAATTTTAACCAGCAACCCTTCAGATAAAGGACTTGTGTCCAGAATTTATAAAGAATTGAAAAACATCAAGCTCCCCAAATTCAAAGACCCTCTCCAAAAATGGGCATCTGAGATGATCAAACAGTTGTCAGAGAAAGATATACAAATGGCAAATAAATACATGAAGAAATGTTCACCATCTCTGGTCATTCGAGGAATGCAAATTAAAACAGCACTGAGATTTCACCTTGCTCCGGAAAGAATAGCTGCCATCAAGAAATCAACTGATAACAAATGTTGGCGAGGCTGCGAGAAAATAAGAACACTGCTCCACTTTTGGTGGGAATGTAGACTGGTGCAACCATTATGGAAATCCTTATGGAGAATTCTCAGAAGACTAGGATTGGAAGCCCCATTCAATCCAGCTATTCTTATCATGGGTATTTTCCCAGAAGACCTGAAAAGTTCATATTACTGTGATATATGTGCACCCATGTTCATAGCAGCACAATTTGTGATAACTAAATCCTGAAAACAACCAAGATGCCCAGCTACTGCAGAGTGGATGAAAAAGATGTGGCAATTTTATACAATGGAATATTACTCAGCTATAAAAAGAATGATCTTGTGGCCTTCATGGGTAAATGGAGACAACTTGAGACTATCCTCATTAGTGAAATAAATAAGAATCGTATTTATAAATATCATATTATCTCTCTCATGTAAAAAGTAAATTAGAACTACCATTGTAACAAAACCAAAATGTGTAATTGCTATTGTAAAAAATAAAGGAAAATAAAGTGCTCTAAGGGATATAACTGCATGTGTGTTTGAGTGTGTAAAATAGATGACCATATTGCTGAATCTATGTTGGATGTTTGAGTAGAACTCTTTGTAATCTGACTGCTTGAATGTCTACTATGTATCCTTTAACTTTGTATCTTGAACAACTACATCCAATATGACAATATGTAATTTATAAACTAGTGATTTCTTAGTGGGTTTTTTCTCATTTTCCTTTTTATTCTTTCTTTCTTTTAGAATTCTGTATTGTTGCTACTCTTTTTTCTGTTTTGCTTTTTTTGCCACTTTAAACTAAATTTTAAAAATGTATAATTGCTATTGTCCAAAAGAGCAAATAGGAAGCACTATAAAAGATATAGCTGAGTGCATGTTTAGGTGTGTGGGATTGATAACCATATTTCCAAGTTCTTCTTGGATTGTTGAATAGATCTGTTTGCACTCTCACTGCTTGAGTGTCCACTTTGTGTGGTTTAATTTTGTAGCTTAAAAAATTATTTCTAAAAGAACAATATGTAATTTATCAACTAGTGATTTCTTACTGTTTATCTTCTTTTCTTGAAATTCTGTAATATCTCTATCCTTTTTCTGTTTTTTCTCTTTAAATAAAAAAATCAAAAAAACATTGCTAATTTTAAATCACATACACACACACATGAAAAAAAACCTGACAAATATTTCTTAGCTACTTTATACTTTTCTAGTTTGAACTTTTGCCTATATTTCACTTTTATCCTGATAGTTATGTTTTAAAAGCTGCTTTGCTGAACAAATGCACCTAAGAATATTGATTCTTCTATTTTTCAATATTTAACATGTGTAACAGATTTTTTGTTTTTTCCTTTTTTATTTATTTATTTATTTTTAGATAAATTCTCGTTCTGTAGTACAGGTTGATATTGAATATATGGCATTTCTGACTCAGCCTCCTGAGCACTGGGATTTAAGTTTTGCACCACTACAGGGGACAACAGATAATTTATTGAGTGCTACTTTGTTTTAGATATTACACAGGCGATAACTTTGTAGTCTTTACATTAAACCTTATAATCTAGCAGTTTGTGTGAACAGTCTTTTATGAATCAGTCTAGTAAATAAATTTAAGGAGAATTTTGGAACTGTTTATTTTAGAATCTTTTTGAGATCCCATGGGATTTTATGGATCTTCTTGGCAGACACATTTTGCTGTGCTTCCTTATTTTCTAGGTATTTTCCAGCCATCAGTATTTTTTACATTCTGGTTATTGCCTCAGTCTTTGGAATTTCCAGTTTAATCCACTCCATTATTTATGCACAAATGTATCTCTACTATTTCTTTTAAATGTCACTTCTTGAAAATTTCTAACAGATTCTCATCCTGTGTGAGGCAACTAGATCCATTACAAATAAAAATTATTATGAAGTTTTTCTATGTATTAATGTGTAATCTAACTCCTCTTAGCTTTAACACACTGATCACAGATCTACATTATGGAAAAATAATGAATAATCAATTTCTTTATAGTAGTTACTTAACACTTACAATGCACTGTCTCTGATCCAAGCTGTGCATATCTAGGTCTTTGTACTGCTACTTATTGAAGTTTATGTCATATCCTGCATATTCTTGCAAATTATATTCATCAATGTCTCATTTTTCTATTTCCCTCATAAGTTCTATGGATATAATTGACTATGATTCTCCAGTAATGAAATGTGCAGTAGCTGTATGTGGAATTTGGACATGATGTAATAAAGTCTGTTTGTAGCCACTGACATTTTTATGGCAGCCACATTTGTACAGGTAGCACATTTGTGGCTGTGGGATCACTCATCCTCTTTCCACTTGAATTTGTATAACACTCACTTGTTCATTCTTACATAGTCATAAGAAAAGCAGAAATAAAAATAACAAATACCCATGAAACCTCTAAAGCTCCAGGTGATAACACATGTGTGTTTGATTCCATAGCTTGGCCTATAGAATGAGTTTCCACACTGTTTAATAACAGTTCATGCATAGGGAAAACATGTTAACCAAATA
Source organism: Hydrochoerus hydrochaeris (assembly GCA_004027455.1). NCBI lineage: Eukaryota > Metazoa > Chordata > Mammalia > Rodentia > Hydrochaeridae > Hydrochoerus > Hydrochoerus hydrochaeris. Next base: position 65,267 of record PVLA01003006.1, read on the forward strand.
ATTAAAACAGTGAATTGTGGGAGAGTCATGCACACTAGATGGGCCTGAGATAATTAAGAACACTGTAAAAAATATCTAGAGAAATCCCATGAGATGTACCTGCAGCAGAGTGCTCATCTTTTAAATCCAAAAACCTGTTTTATTTAATTATTTTTCCGAACACTGCCCCTGTTCTGGCACCATTTCTTTTCCTGTTCATGCCATCTTTTTTTAATCCAAAGTCTCGATTCTACACTCCCCAAGCATGCTTCACTGTTAATTTCCATAAATGTAGTTTCTTTAGCTTTTACCATGGATGTATTCTTTCAATCGTCTGACAAAATAAAAGTCTAGAATCTGGTGCATGGACTCATCACACATGAAAACAACACCATCCTATTGGCTCAACTTGTACTTAAATTCCAATAAAAATCCCATCTTTTTATTTTATGAATACTGCTTACAAGTTGTATCAACCAATCATAACTAGAGATATATTAGATGCAAGATATATATATATATATATATATATATATATATATATGCTTTATATAAGAATTTGCAGGCTAGGATTGCAGTGCCATGTAGTAAGGGTTGGAAGAGCATAAAATTGCTCCAGAAAGCTGATGGATCCATTTGAAAGCTTAGTGTGTACTGTCATGTCTCCTGAAAGTCTATCAGGAGGCTGTAGAGTCTGCAATGCAAGGCTGAAGCGTCTGTGCTGGAAAGATGGAGTATACACTGGAAACCATAAGATGACATTCAAATTGAAGAGAAAGATTGTAGTTCATCCTAACATAGAAAATCAAGACATTCTTCATTTTTATGTATTTGATTCAGGTGAGAAATGTATTGTTTTGTTCCACTTATACCTACGATGGGTCTTCTGTGTTCAGTAAATCTTTTCAGCTACACCCAGAATTATGTTGATCAAATTAAGTTGCACATTTCTTATTAAAATTGACACAATTAGTTAATTATCACAACACATCCCTTACTAACTTGACAATTAGACATATCTTTAAAACATACTCTTCAGACACAAGAACAAGTTTATAATTATGCTTTTTTATTTTTAAAGTAGTAAAATACCACAGAACAAGATGGAACAAAGCCAATTGAGACAGTGTAGTAAAATTGGTACAGAACTTCACAGCAGGTTACTGAGATAAGAGTAATAGGTACCACAGTATATCTCATTTTCTTCACAACAGTTGTTCTTTCAATCAGATATATCAAAATCAAAGGAAATACAGAACATTATAGAACTTATCAAAACAGAATATTGAACAGAGGAATACCATTAATTGGAACAAAGCAAAACTCATAAAAATATTTGCCTTCAAAGAGATGGTAGAAAGAAATCCCCCTTATTTGCTATATTGCATATAATCAACCACACAAGAGATGCTCAGATCTCTGTCTCCCACTTGCTAATGGGATGAGCATGGATGTTTAAATCTCAGCCCACATGCTGGTAGGCTCATAGCTGCTTAGAAGGGTGGCAAGCTGATTGCTTGGATTCCCAGCACCCTAAATTCCAAAATGGCAAGGATATCAGGAAATGCTGATGGTTCTTGCCCTGGGGCAGCCATGGCTTGCCAGGCCACAGCCACTTACCAGGGTGGCGAGCTGCCTGCTTGCTTTCCCAGCACATTAAGTTCCAACCTGGCGTGGATCTTGGGAGATGCTGATGGTTCTCGCCCTGGGGTGGCTGCAGCTTGCCAGGCCACAGTCACTTGCCAGGGCTGTGAGCTGGCTGCCTGGTTTCCCAGTGCCATAAGTTCCAACACCGTATGGATCTCAGGAGATGCTGATGGTTCTCACCTTGGGGCAGCCATGGCTTGCCAGGCCACAGCCACTTACCAGGGCAGCTAGCTAGCTGCTTGGCTGCTTCTGAGCTTATAATTATGCATAAAATGTTAGAACTATCATGTATACAAATAGAAGTGCACTAATTCCCACCCCAGGAATGAAGGTAAACTTTGTTTGAATGATGATTGTTCATAATATCTCATAACTTGAATATTGTAAATAGGTTTCACCATAATTAAAAACCAATATTAAGTATCAACACATTACATAGGTAATATATGGGAATCAAACTATTAAAATTATACTTATTTGTATAATTGATCATGGGTTCAGAGCTGTTATTTAGAACTACCTACTTCTACTACCCATTGTGTATACCCTTGCATTCAGCACACACTTTAAAGGGTCTTGATTTTTCCTGTTGCAGTGAAACATAGCATCATTTTTTTGAAGATCTGGCCCATTTGACACTCTGCCTGGATTGAGTTATTGTAGTTTTCCTCTGACTTTAATAGCAGGGTGTGTTAAAACTTGGAAGTACCCTAAGGCTATCCTGAATATCAAGTACATTCTTTCTTTACTCCGTTATGGAATAGTAGTCCTATTTTCTTATGATACTATGGAACAATTGCCCCTGTCAACAGTGTAACACTCTCTTTATCTTATTTATTCTGAGACATGACAAGACCATAATGACCAGGGGAGTCCTTAGTTTCTTGTTTGATGGATTTTTTTTTATTACATTGCCTTGTAAAAGCCTTCTCTGATTTTTGAAACTGAGACTTCCAAGGGAGTAGAGTATAAAAATTTTGGGAACATGAATTCTCTGCCTACCCCTATGTCTCCAAGACTTCTACCTACCTTGTCTTCCAGTACCTTTAGTGTTTCTGTTTTAATATTGAGGTCTTTGATCCATTTAGTCTTTAGTTTTGTGCACGGTGATATGCATGGATCTAGCTTCAGTGTTCGGCATGTAGAGAGCCAATATTTCCAACACCATTTATTAAAGAGACTATCCTTCTTCCAGAGGACATATTTAGCCCCTTTGCCAAATATAAGGTGGCTGAATATCTTTGTAGTTGTGCTTGCATCTTCTAATATGTTCCATTGATCCTCAGGTCTATTTCTTTGCCAGTACCAAGCTGATTTTATCACTGTAGCTTTATAGCACTGTTTCAAGTCAGGAATTGAGATGCCTCCTGCCTTGCTTTTGTTGGCTAGAATTACCTTTGCTATTCTAGGTTTCTTCTGTTTCCAAATGAATTTTAGTAGTGTGTTCTCTAGATCTGTGAGGTATGTCAATGGTATTTTTATTGCGATTGCATTAAATCTGTGTAACAGTTTTGGGAGTATGGCCATTTTTACAATGTTTGTTCTTCCTAACCAAGAGCAAGGAATGTCCTTCCATTTTCTAATATCCTCTTCAATCTCCTTTTTCAGTGTAATATAATTTTCAGCATATAAATCTTTTACATTTTTAGTTAGGTTGATTCCTAAGTATTTCATTTTTTAGATGTTATTGTAAAGGGCGATATTTCCATAATTTCTCTCTCAGTGAGATTTTTTTGTTTGTGTACAGAAATGCTATTGATTTTTGTGCATTGATTTTGTATCCAGCTACACTGGTGAACTTGTTTGTTACCTCTAGCAGCCTTTTAATGAAGTTTTTTGGGTCTTCTATATAGAGTATCATGTCATCTGTAAATAGTGTTAATTTAACTTCTTCTTTTCCTATCTTTACTCCTTTTATTTCATTCTCTTGTCTAATTGCCCTGGCTAGTGTTTCCAGAACTATGGTAAAAAGGAGTGGTGAGAGTGGACATCCTTGTCTTGTTCCTGATTTTAAAATGAAAGCTTTCAGTTTTTGACCATTTAGTATAATGTTGGGGCTTTTTCTCATTCTCCTTTTTCTTTTTTTCTTTTAGAATTCTGTATTGTTGCTACCCTTTTTTCTGTTTTGTTTTTTTTTTCTTCTCCTTAAATAAAATTTTTAAAATGTACTATTGCTATTGTAAAAAAAGAGGAAACAGGAAGTGCTATAAAAGGTATAGCTGCATTAGATGTGTGGGATTGATGACCATATTTCTAGGTTCTTGTTGGATTCTTGAACAGATCTGTTTGCACTCTCACTGTTTTAGTGTCCACTTGGTGTGTTTTAATTCTATAACTTGAATAACTATTTCTAAAAGAACAATAATGTATCAACTAGTGATTTCTTACTATTTATCTTCTTTTCTTGAAATTCTGTAATTTTTCTACCTTTTTCATGTTTTTTTTTCTCTTTAAATAAAAAAATATGAAAAAAAAATTTGGGAACAGAAAGTCAATATTTAGCTAATGGGTCACTAGGGGTAATGGTCAATGGTACAATTTTCTCTTTCAAACTGTGATTCCTATCCTGTGAATCCTGGCTCTGGAAGATATTACACCATATAGTGGATGCTGATTCAAAAACTATACAGCCTTTTGAAGAACATTTCTCTGGCCATGAAAGCTCTTGCCACCTAACTGGTACTGTAAAGTCATCTTCAAAAGAACATTCTTCAATTATATCAATTCAGCTGATTCTAGATGGTGAGGTACTTGGTATATAGTTGAATTCTATGAGCATAAGCCAATTATATTTCTTCTTTGGATATAAAATGTGCTCTATGGGCAGTAAAATTCAGTATGGAATTCTGTGGTGATGCATAAGGAGTTCTGTAGGTTCACCAATGGTAGTTTTGGAAGAATTATTACATGCAAGGAAAAAAATCATATTCAGAATGTGACAATGATAGAAAGGACAAAGTACTGTCTTTTCCAACATGGAAGCCATCAAATATAATAATGCTGCCTCAAGGACACATGCTGATCAACCTGAAGAATGGTGTCACATCAATAACTCAATGTATATCTCTACTGCTGGCATACTGTGTATTCAGCAGTGGCTGTAGCTATATCAGCCTTTGATGAGTGGGAGCCCATGTGGCTAAGCCCATGCATAACCTTCATCCCTGCCAACATGGACACTCTGCTCATGGGCTCTTTAGGCAATGAGAGGGGTAGCTGAAGAATGAGGTTTAATGCTATCTATAGGACAGGTCATCTACCCATCTGGTCATTAAAGTCTTCTTCTGATGAGGTCATTTTTGGTACACAAGTATTTTTATATCCCTTTTCAATGTGAAGCTATATATCAGCAGTCTCTTCCTCAATTATCTTGGTCACAAATTTTCCCATCATGTTACTTTCAAGTTTCTGACCACCACACCAGACCATTATCTACAGCCCATGAATGAGTATAGTTACACATTTGACCATTTTTCCAGACAGAATATACTCCCGAGTGTATTGCTGAAGGATCTGCCCAATGTGAAGATGATCCTTCACTACTGTCCTTAAAAGTGGTTATAGTGCTGCAGCTGTCCACCTGTGGGTAGTACTTGTATAATGTTCAGATCCATGTGCAAACCAGGCCATAGTCTCCTCTTCTATTGACAATTGTTCATAAACTACATCACATGAGTCCAGAAGTTCATCCTGAAAGACATAATGCAATATAGCAGGATTAGGGACCATGGGCATGTGGGCAACTGGTTCATGTAACTTATTTGTGTCCTCTTGGACTGCTCTGGGTCAATCATATATATATATATATATATATATATATATATATATATATATATATATTACTTCCATTTAATAATAGAATCCTGCTATGTACGTCCAAATTTATGACTCAGTGGATCATATTATTACATGCAAGGAAAGAAATTCATACTCAGTGGCACATCTCATGATGGGCCACTCAGATCACTTGGTACCCTGGTGTTCCTTTTTTAAGCATTCAGTTTCTAGTAAGGCCCAGCAGCAGATCAAGAGGTGTTTTTTGTTTGTTTGCTCGTTTTTGGAATGTAGTTGTCTTCAGAGGACATAAGAGCCTTGCTCTAAAATCTGATGTGCTGAGATTCACCTATGGGGGTCTCTTAATAACACAACCAGAAATATTACCTGACACAGACACTTCAAGTAACATTGGATGTGGTGAAACATATGGTCCTAGTGGCAGAACACTCAACACAATAGACTTTATATATTGCAAAGCCTTTCCTTGTACTTGGCCCCACTCAAAACTATGAGCTTTTAGAGTCATTCAGTAAGTGTATGAGATTAACACACTTCATTGAAGAATGTGTTGCTTTCAAAATCCAAATAGACCTACTACATGTTGTGACTCTTTTTTGGTTATAGGGAAGATCGAGATGTAACAACTTAACTTCTAATGTAAAAGAGAAACTTCTACATACCCCATATCACAGAACTCCTAGAAATTTCACTGAGGTAAAATAACCTTCAATTTTATTTGGAAATATTCCACATCCCCTGGCTCACAAATGCTTTACTAAAAAACCAGAGTTGTTTTTAATCTCTTGCTCACTTGTTCCAGTGATCATAATGTCATCTATGTAATGGACTAGTGTGATACTTTGTGTGAGAGAAAGATGATCAAAGTTCATGTGAACTGAGTTGTCACATAGAATTGGAGCATTGATATAACCTAGAATAGGGGAGTGGATGTGTATTGCTGGCCTTGCCAGCTGAAAGAAAATTGGATCTGATGTATCTTATGGCCATGTATAGGGAATAAAATATTTGCCAAATCAATAGCTGCATAGCAAGTACCAAGAAATATTTTGATCTGATCAAGCAGAAATAAACACCTTGTACGATAGGTGCAATTGTAGTTACTACTTGATTAAGTTTATGGTGCTCTATCAACATTCTTGAAGACCATTTGTTTTGGCACAGAACAAATGAGATCTTTAAATCGAGATGTTATGGAAACAAATCCTTCATTCTTCCAGTCCTTGATAGTGGCACTAATCTAACACAATTGTTTTTGATTTACTATTTTACTAGCAAATGTAATTCTATTGGCTTCCATTTGGACCTTCCAACCATAATAGCAGTCACACTATACATTATGTATCCATTGTGTTAACTAACCACTAGTACTGCCAAATAATAAGTGTATCTATCCCAATAGTGCAATATGGAACAAGGGAAATTACCACAAGATGAATTTGAGGATATACTGGGCTCTCAGGTACTTTGAGCCAAAAATTGGCTAAAACTCTATTGATCATATGACCTCATTAGGTTCCTACTTTTAGTAGAGGACAGAATACTTTGGATTCTCTGGATTCAGCATTAGTTCAAAAGTGATTTCCAGTAATATGCAAAATTTCTGATAATTTCCCTTCCCCCAGTATAAAATTACCCTGGTAAATTCCTATAGCTCCCATTGTGAAAGGATGGGAGAACAACTGAGCACATAATATATTGATGCTGAATCAAAGTAGACCTAGCCCCCCTTCATTCAACAGTTTCTGTGACTATTAACTAGGTCAAATTCAGGAACTCATTGAGGGGGCCAAGATTCTTTGGTACCACAGTTCTACAGTTTAAATTATGGTTCTTTTAATTTGCCCTTAAACTTTTCTGAACATGCACACACACACACACACACACACACACATGTATATATATATATATATATATATATATATATATATATATATATATATTTAAAACTTTGTTGGCTTCCTGCCTATTTGACTTTTGGAACATCATGAATAATCAGGTAACACCATAGGTCTGAGTGTCACATCATTCTCTCCATTGTGGTAACTGCATGTACCTTGCCTTTGGCAGTGAAGTACTTCCATTTGACCCCTGCAACTCTGGGGTCAAATTAAAATCATTGCCTTAAAGCTTCCTCAAGAAGACCACCTGGATTTTGCTCTTTGAATACAGATCAATTACCTCCACTTTGGCTAAACCTAGCCCTGTCTCCACGTACTGATATGTATAAAGATGGCTAAGATATTTCCTTTTCCCTTCAATTGTCTCTAAGCAATGTGAATAGGGCGAGCTGAGGTAGTGATGCATAATCTTTGAAGCCAGCTGACAGTGAACTGTTTTCTCACCTCAGTGTCTCTCTCAAAATGATTGAACCTGATAACATGGCAAAGCCACATATCTTCAGGACTGTCAACCAGATTTAAGCCTCAAGATAAGAAGCTATAACTTCCCAAGGCACAACAGTTCACATTTTATAAACTGAATCAACAGACCCCTAAACTTTAAATGTCACTTGAATTGTATTATGCAGATTGGTCTTTCTACATACCCTTCTCTCTGTATATTGTAGAGGTGTTTTCTGGCATCCTAGCTAGCTCAGCTCACAATATTCACACAATTCCTGTCTTTCTCACAGTCATTCACCCTTCCAGCTACTGCCTTATTCACAAATTAATAAAATCCAGGTTAGGTCCTGGGTCAAGGCATTTGTTTTTTGAGTCTTCATCCAGACCTGACTCAGGACTCCTTTGCTCCCTGTACCTGTAGATACGTTTTAGTGTCTTTATTTTCACCGTGGGTTGCACTCGTGGTGGTAGACTGGAATCAATCATCAAAATTCCAACAATGTAACCATGGGATTACAAATATAAACTTCCCAGGCAATGAGAAGGATGAGAAAAAGGGTAGCTATACATTCCAATCTAATAACTGTGGTCTCTATTATAATGCCTGGCCTACAGAGACAAGAAAAGATAGACCCTTCAGAGATATCAGTGCTCCCTTCAAAAATCTGTTTCTCAAGATTTTAGTAAGGCATACATTTTTTGAATCATTACAGTGTGAAATTTTAGCTTTAGCATGACAAATGCACTCCAGCATTACCATTTGCCTGAGACTTTGAATCACCTCATCAACAGTAAATCGCTTAATATCAGGTATCTCTCAATCATTAACATTGAGCCATAATTTGACCCATATTTCTTCCCAACAACTAAGTAAACTATTGAGTCATTATTCTTACTCCATGATCTGAAACATTAAATTCAAAATCACTGCTTAATTGGCTTATATCCAACTCAACCTAATTCTGGTGTATAATTTTGTCACCATTATCCCATATCCATAAAACACATTCATACAATTTCTCATCAGGCCTCATTTAGTAAGAAACAAAAAATTCAAGAAGTTCTTTGAGAAATAGTATGCCTCCTTATGTGTTACAGTATGTGCCCCAAACTTAGGAGCTTTCTGAGATTTGAGGTCACACATAGGCCTACATACAAAACAGGGTGGTGAAGATGAGTGCTGAGTATTAGCATTATCTTTCTTGGTCAACACAGGATTTGTTTCCTCTGATATACTAGCTGAGGCAAACATCACAAGGGGTTGGGATGTGGTTGCCTCTCTGTGGGTGAGGATATCTCCTTCTCTGACAAAATAATTTCATTAGAGTTTAGGAGCTCAACATCTTTATCATTATAATGATCCTATCAAACATTTCCATCACATTTCAAGTGATTCCTTTTTTTGGGATCAGTTCCCTCATGTTTACTGAGGATAAGCTCTAAGGCTGAGCAATATTTATGCTGTATTTCAGCTAATCAAAAATGAGAGCCTTTGTGGGAGTTCTGCAATCTTAGCCTTGTGTCTAGAGAAGAAGAGATTATCTACCAAGACACACTTAAACATTTTTAGATAACTTATGTGTGTCTGGCCTGGGAATTGAAATCTTTGAACTCTTTTTTTTTCTTTTATTAATTTGTCATCACATTATGAAGATAATATATTTCCTATACATATTTAGAGCTCATTTTCTTTCAAAAATTTATACAGATAGCTTAGAACCACCTTCCAGCATCATTGAATATTCATATTTGTCCAAAATATTCAAAAATAACATATATGAAAGTCACTAAATTCCTTATATATCACAAGTGGTGGTTTAGGATAATTAAATTGACCTACACTATTATTTTAAACAGTTCCCACCAAAGACTTTCAGTATTTTTCACAGTATCAGGAGAAAAGATGCCATATTTAGATTTTATCAATTTATCATGCCAATTCCAGGAAGCACTACATCTGTTAAAGTATTTCTTCTTTATAATTGTGTTTCTTTAGAGCCACAACCATAACCAAAGTCTGTATCACTTAGTGCTTTGAAGAGAAACAAATTTATGCAATTTATACCAATATGCAATCATTTAAAAGTTAGACTAAAAGTGGCTACCCACAGAGTCAGGATTGGAGAAGTGCAAAAGGAATAACTATGCACTTGAGATCTGAAGACCTGGAGCTCATGTGCTGTGCTATGTCAGTCAATACCAGGAGGCTGAAGTGTCTTCAATGGAAAGTGAAATATCTGCAATGAAAGCCTCATGAATCTGTGCTGGAAGGCAGAAAGTGTCTGATCTAGAAGCCAGAAGATGATGCCCAAGGAGGAAGTGAAGACTGCAGCTTCTCTGAAGAAACAAAATAGAGCCTTCCTTATTTATTTTCCTTTTTATTGAATTCAGTCTAAAAATCTATTGGTGGATGCACTCACACTCACACCCTGTCTTCAATAGATCCCTTCAGCCACACCAGAAATATGTTTATAGAATTTAGTAGTTTTTGGTTTGTTATGTTTTTACTCAAATTGACACAATCAGTAAAACTATCACACAGATAAAACTCTTGAAGTCATTCTGTCTTAGATGATTCATTAAGAACAGGTCTTGAATTTTATTTTTAGCATATTTTCTTTTATTCATTTGCAACATCATTCCTACCTGTGGTATCGTAATTTGGACTTGCCAATAAATTTTCTAATGTATTTGGATCTTAAAGATTTTTTGAAATCTAAAACAATGATAAGGATTTGCTTATCAAGTGAGATAAGAAACATGACACGAGATGAAGAGAAATGTAATCTGGAGTTAGATCAAGTTACTGAATCTTGATATTTGAACTGAATTGATATTTACTACGTTCACTGTCTTTAATAATGCTTTTAACTCTCTAAGCTCAGCTTCTTTATTGCTAATAACTGAACAATAAAATGATGTACTGATTTCATAATATTATAATTGGCATTGCAAAACAGAAGATTAACAGATGTATTTTATTTCTTGAGAAGATCATTTCTCCAAACTTGCTCCTTTTCAGCAAATAAAGAAACACCCCTGTCTCTTCAGCCTGGATAAAGTGATGGAATATGCAGATGTTGACACCTAGAAGCTTAGAGTCCAGTTTGCTTTGCATAGCAAAAGGGACAGTGATCTGAAGATGGCTGAAAGTGACAAAGCAGTTGTGAAGATCAGTATTTTCTCTCTGTAGCTGCTTCCTCTATGTTCTTTACTATAAAAACTCCTAACTCATTTATAAAAGGAGACTGATTTGAGAAAAATAGGCCCTGACATCACTCAGAACTAGTTTTGAATAAATCTTTCTTTCCTTTTTTTACACAAAATATATGACTTTCTTTGATTTATTCAGTGGTGAGAAAAAAATATAAGTGCATAAATTGTCTTGTTACAGTTTTGTCATAGTCAGACAGGTGGTATGTGCCTGCTTCTAAGAGACATGTACCCCAGTAGGTACTCACAAAGAATGACTACTCCTAGCTAGATGAATCCATGGTCAGGACTCCAGGGAAATTCAAGCAGCTGCCAAGAATGTTTGTGACCAGGAATCACCCTAATTTCCTGTTCATGGTTTCAGCTGCTAATAAATGCTTTGAGTGGTAAAAGCAAAAGGAATGGTTGGAGAGATGATGTTGTTACAGTAAGCTGATCTAGTTAGAAATGTATTATAGGCAGTCAGACAGGACCAGGCCCTCAAATAAACTGGCACAGGAGACCAGATGTCTGGTGACCTTGGAGGAGACACATACCTCTTTCTGTAGGCCAAAACGCAAAACCGAAGGCAAAACAAATGCAAACACACCTTTAAATATAGTCCTTAAGGATTAAGTCTGGATTACTTTGAAAAGCCAGAAGTCACCATCCCAATCCCCAATAGCAAGTCACTGATCCATAAAGAATGCTCACTTACTATGTGACTTGCTTCCTCATTTGACCCTGATTTGATCAATTTTAACTGAACAATTAAATTTATTGGTTGACCATATCTCTGTCCCACCTTATGTCTGTCAACTTCACGAGTTCCCAGTTTTCTGAAGTTTAGACCTACCTCACCTCATGATTTTACTGTATAAAAATTCTGAGACAATACAGAATCTTTGGCAACCCACTCATGACACTTTCTCTTTCTCTCTCTCTCTCTCAGGCAGAAGCTTTCTTTCCCTCAATAACTATTTCTGCTATTAACCTCCATCGTTCATAAAATTTATTCTTAATTTTAGAGAACATGTACTGGTATTGGACATATATTAGGTAGGGAGTTTTGTTCTCCTATATCAATATGATCTGACCATTTTCCTACTGGAAAGTGCACTCCAGGCATCTACTGTCTCCACCATTTGGATCTTCTCTAAGGTAATTCAGGAATGCTATTTGAGTGAAGTATGAACTTCTTTGTTTAGAACCATTTTGTAGCCATTGAAAGTTATTTTGTGGCATTGACTGGTCAGCAGTACCATTTGCAATGAGGAAACCAATCTCATGTTTTATAGTCACTTGAGTATATTATAGGTCATTCTGGTTCAAAGATTAGTATGAAAAGAGATTTAGCAGTAGAAATGATTCCTAAATATTTGTTTTGTTTGTTTAATTGTTCACTTATATTGATTTTGTTTGCTATTTTAACTTCCTTCTTAAAGTCATTACTGGAGCACAACAAAAAGAATTTTCATTATATTCAAGAATTATGTAAGATATTTGAGATTTCAAATCATTCTGATGATTCTGTGTGAGCAAATATAACATTCTACATTCTTGAAACATGCAGTGACAAAAAAGTTTCAATTAAAAAATTTTAGGAAGAAGTCAAAATGGTCAATCAGTGAGCAACAAAATACAAAGTCTCCAGGGAGAAACAATTCATTTGCCAGAATAAAACATCCTGGAGAGACCCAGACAGAGGGAGATTGATACTCTTGACACATGAAGAAATTAAAACATAAAAAAGCTCATCAAACATGTTGAGACTACAACTGAAACAGCTAAAAATTATGGGACACAGTGTTTCCACTGCAACCTGCCAAGTTTGCACCAGCCTGAATTTCCACCAGCTTGAGTCCGCACCAGCTGGCAAAGCCACCCAAATTCATTCTCACTGCCACTCACAGGAACCACAGCAGCGCTGAAGTTGGGGGTTGGGGAGCCCAACAGAGAGCAGAACCAGTGAAGGGACCTTCATTAATCCACGGTCAGTGCTGGGAATGAGACCCCCTCACAGGAAGGGTGCAAACAAATGGGTGACATGTTGAAATCAGGCAGTAGGAGCCTGAACTGGGAGGAACAGTGACTTTAGTTGGTCACTCCCTCACAAGAGCAGATTTGTGGGACTGTTTTGCACTGGGTCATGCCCCTGGCTGCAACCCAATGAGCCATCCCAAATTGATTCCCTGCAACTAGCACACACTATCTGGGTGAAGACCCCTGAAGTTTGGCTGGCCCAGTGGGGAGGGGCAGGCAGGAGAGGGTGGAGGTCCCTTGCAAGCATGCTTTGGAGGAACCGTGGCCAACAGGGAAAGGGGCTGGGACCTGCACTGTAACCTGTGTGGAGGAAGCTGGGACCATGACAAGAGAGAGATGGAAGAGGAGGTCCCAGCCCAGAACCCTGAGAGCACTGATCCAGAAGAGGGAAAAATAAGAGAGACTGAGGGCAGCAAACACACAACATCAGACATGGCTTCAATGGACATTAAAAAATATCTTCAGGACCTTGTAGATGAGCTCAAACCTGAAATATTAAATCAGGTAAAGCAAGATATGAGTAGAGTAATAAAAGAAATGCTCTCAGGATGCATCTCTCAGGAAGATACAGATGGAAGAAGGGAGGAACACAAAAAAAAAGGAGAGGAACATTCAATAGAGAATATAAAGAAAATATAGAATACATAAAGCAGATTCAAAGAGAAGACCAGGAAATTAAAAACTCCATTGAAAGCTGGCAAAACACCTAAAAAGAAATTAAGGATAGACTATCAAAACTTGAAGACAAGTTGCTATGTAATCATGAAAGGGAAGATCTCTTAAAAACAAAGAAACAGGCAGTAACCATACAATGGCTAGAAGATCACAAGAAAATCCACAATTTAAGACTTAGAAATGTGAATGAAGAAGCAGGAATACATACAGGAGAATTACAAAGGCTATTCACAGAAAAATTCAGGAAAACTTCCCAAGTATGGGAAAAGAAAATGACATTTGGTTATGTGAGGCATACAGAACTCCAGCAACCTACAACCAAAACATATCTACACCCAGATATATAATAATCAAGATACCAAAAATTCAATATAAAAACAGAATATTAAAAGCCATCAGAGAAAAGAAACAGATTACCTATAAAGTTAAGCCCATCAGAATCACAGCTGACTTCTTGACACAGACCATCAGATCAAGAAGAGCTTGGAGCAAAGACTTCCAAGCCCTAAAAGAAAATAAGCTCCAGTCCAGATTGATATACCCTGCAAAACTGTCACTAGAAATTAATGGAGAAATAAGATGCTTCCGTGACAAAGAGGAACTGGGCAAGTTTTTGACCACCAGTCCAACCCTACAGAGAATACTGAAGGACATTGTAATGCTCAGACCATTGACTAACCAAATGCACCACCATCTTGTTCTGTATGTACCATTTTAAAATTAAGTTTCTGTTTCCTACTTAAGTTTCTGTTTCCTACTTAAGTTTCTGTTTCCTACTTAAGTTTCTGTTTCATAAGTTTCCTTTTCCCTGAACTGACGCTTCACTTGCCACCCTCAGTAACCAAGCAACTTTCTCCCTGTGTTCTTACCACCCCGAATTCACCAATCATTGCTAATCTCTTCCTCCCCATGCCCACTGTAAAGGTAACCACCCTTAATTGTTGGGCACACAGTCTCCAGATCAATCAACAGAGACTGTGTCACCAGGCTTGGCAATAAAACTCCTTCACTCTTGTTTGATTGGCTTTCATTTCTAAATCATCATTGCACCATTACAGACATTATTGAGAGAGATAAAAAAAAATACCGGGATTCCAGGAAGAGTGACAAAAAGGCCTCAATGAGTGGGGAAGGCATTAGAATAAAAGAGAAAACGAGACAAACAAATGCAGAAAAATAGCATAGCAGAATTGAGGCAGAGAAGAATGACTAGAATCTCTAACATAGATGGCCTTGATACACTATATTTAAAACTCACATTACTCAGACTACTCTACTTAGATGTATTATATTCTGTTCCAGTCATTCTACTGGTACTAGATTTGAGGGCACAGACAGCAATCCCAAAAATAACAGGATATAGTATGGCAATCATCCTTAATTTCCTATTAACTAAATCCAAAGCTCTGTAAAACATACATGGTTTTACCATGACTGATCATAATTGAATCTGGTTTGTTGGATTGCTGTTTTGTATTGATAGATTTTATTCAAAACTGTTATGATTGATAGTATCAAGTCTGAGAGTATAGCAACTGCACTTAAGATGACAGGATTCACTAGAATATCCACTATGGTTTGATTATTACCTACCTTTGAATTTCTATACTGTCTACAATGTTTTATTTTTACTAATATTGTTATGTACTGCTATATTCAATTATACTGCTATATTCAATTATGCCTGATGATATAGACAATTCTATTGAAGATAATAAAAAACAACACAGTAATCATTGTAGATCAACTTGTACTGTGGTTTTACATGACTTTTTGGTCTCATGTTTTTATAGGAATTTGTTTTGTTTTGTCTTGCTAAATTTTGTTTTTCCCTCTAATACAAAAAAGATAGAAATATATGTTGAGACTCATGCATGCGTAGCTGTTTACACTTTCATTGTGAATATCTACATTGTATGCTTTAATTTTGTAACTTGAACAACTATTTCTAAGAGGACAATATGTAATTTATCAACTTGTGATTTCTTATTTTTTATCTTTTATTGAAATTCTGTATGATCTCTACCATTTACATGCTTTTGTTTCTCTTTAATAAAATTTTAAAAAAGAAATTTTAAAAGAATGGAGTTTGGAGTTAGTGTTTGGTGAGATTTGCTGTGATTTGCTCAGGGATAAAAGGGCTTCTACTACTTTGTAGCCCCTTAAAAAGTTTCTAGTTACCACTGAGATTAAAAAAAAAACAGACAACATGATCTGTATAACTGACATTGCACTCTGATTTCATGGAACTGTTTTAAGAACATTATTTGAAGTAATTTTGACCAGGAAAGATCCATGGATGGTCTTCTTGCCATTTTTTTTGATTAATGGCAAGTAATAGGGGAGCACTTTTATCATTGCTCATGAAGAATTTTGGCTAATGTTAGTAAATTGCTTATTGATGAAGATTTCCTCTCATTTTGGCAAACCATTATTGATTTATCCTAAATCAATTGTGTTTCAAAATATTTTTCCAATCGCCTGTTTGCTGGAAGTTGATTTTTATCTCATGTCACCTCTAATGGAGAAATTTGATGAGAGATGGATTGGCTTTTTGTTTTCTTTGGTGGTATTATAGGCAACAAAGTCAAACAGAAATTGATATACAGTGAAAGAGAGACTGGGCTGTCAAGAGTCAGCAGCAAATGTAAGGACATCAAAATCCTGGGTGGATTTGGATCTAAAGATTTGGTCTCAAGATAAAGATCCAAGAGGAAGATTTGCATGTCTCCCTAAGAGATAAGAAATTACTTGTAATCATATTGGAATTAACGCCACCTGGTCAAGGCAGCTCAGATTGCAGTTAATTACCTAGGTATCTGTACTCATTCCTGCCCAAATATGACTTTTTTCCCCATGTTTCCTTGCTACCTGAGCCAATTCCTTATTGGAGTAATATTAGCTGAGCAGCTTTACTTTCAATCCTAAAGTTTGATTTTGTGACTTTGCTATGTAAATGACCCCTGACAAAGGACCTTAGTGAAAATCCAATTTTGGGGTCACTCTTTTGTCTCAGATGCTACCTCTTGATAAATCTTTCCTACCTCTGTGGTTCCTCACAGTACATTCTTCAACTTGAGGGACAGGAACTCTTCTATCTAACATGTTGGGAGTCATATTTCTCTTATATCTTGTTGGAAGTTAAGTTTATCATATCTTTTGGTGAGTATTGTATCTAAACTGGTATATTTCTTTCCATACTAGAGACATTGAGCAACAGAGCAAGGATAAAATGTGTAAATTTCTAACCAGCTATATTTAAATTTTAACACAATGATAAATATCTCAAAACCAGGATAAAAAATGACTTCTAAATTTAGCAAAACTCTCCATCTTTGGGAGGTTGGGTGACTGGCCAGAATAGTAAGAGACCTTAGTGAAATGTTTTAATATCCTGGGAATTTGATGACCTTGGATAATCAAGTCCAAAATATTGGTTCCCCTCTTAGCTGTTACCTATTTTAACCTTGCTCTCCAAGTTTTGAACACAAATGTGTTCAGCAATACCAAAATATTGAAATATAGCTGGTCAGAAATAGATTTAACTATGATAATATTATCAAGATAGTGAATTATTTGAGTATAAAGTATGATCAGAGAACTGTTAATTCTTTTATCAATTACAATACTTTTAGAACTCAATTTCCTATAGAATGTTAACAGATAACCATTATGGAGATTAATAAAGATTATTTAAAATCAAAAGAAAACAGTATCTCAGCCTATTATCTTTAAAATATATTTGAATTCCAATTTTCATTTATTATATTTATTTATAAAATATTCAATGACAAAGAAATTTTCCCTAAATGTGTTAATTTTTATAAAATATCTTTCAAGTACAAAGTACCAGTTTACAGATTTGTTTTATATGTAAGTATTGCCCAGTTTTTAATACTTGAAGTGACGTTTTCTGGGCTATATATTATTTAAAAACATTTAACTATTAATAATGATATAGTTGAATGAAACTCCTAACCTATTAGATGTCCAGTAAGAGTTCGTGTTCTCTAAAACCAAAGAATGAATTTTAGGAATAATGGAGTTTAAGAGCAGAATATATTTGTTGAGAGAAAGAAAGCTTCTGCCTGAGAGAGACTCAGAAGGGGTACAGAGTGGATTGCCAAAGTCTATGTATTTTCTAGGGAGGTTTATAGACTAAAACCACAAATTGATACAGTTCTAAGATGTCAAAAATGTGGAACTCACAAAGTGGGCATAAGGTGGAACAGAACTAAGGTCAACCAATAAGAGTAATTGCTCAAGTAAAATTGATTAAATCAGGAACAAATGGGGAAGAGAATCATATAGTAAGAAGGCATGCTTAAAGAACAGTGACTTTTATATGTTCGGTATTTGTAAAAACTAATCTCAGCATTATTTTTATTGGTTGGCAACCTATATGCAATATTTAGACAGGATAAATATGGGAGTTGGGCTTTTAGGTATAACTAAAAGAGTGAAGAGAAAGTTATCCCAATTACACTTTAATCAACATATATTTTAGTGACTGCATTGAGGTACAATTCCTGGAAGTAAGACCAGATTTGACAAGGACAAAGAGACATGTGCCAATGTCCAGCTTGTTTTTGCCTCTTGTCATAATTATTCAGGGTTCCTCTGTGGAGATGACAGGCAGAGATGACAGTCAGAGATGGCAGTCTTGCCAGAGGGAGGGGAAAAGAGATATGAGGCCCTTCAGTCCTGCTGGATCACCTGGGAAGACAAATCTGAGCTCTGGGACTTCATCTCCAGTGATCACCTTTGCAGTCAGGACATGGTTTGGGGGGCCTCTTAAGGTCACCTGGATTATGACAGTGATAGCAGGTAAATGTAGCCTTCAATTTTGTCTTGGAGTCCCAAGAATCAGACTTAGTGTCTATTTATTTTAAGGCCACAAGAAGAGCAGCTACTTTTTCATCTTGTTTTCTCTTTTGGCTTTCTCTGAGTCCTGATTACAGAACACTAAGGAGCCAATTTTTACAAAAGTATCAAGTGAAAAATCTGGGGAAAAGTCTATTTTTTAGCTTTCTTCTAATATCAGTAGTTGACTTGGAAATAAACATTTCTTTAAGCAAAATCTGTCCTTCCATTGAATCATGAACTATGGATACATATTTCTTTAGTGCCCCTAATAAACAGTCTAAGAAATCATAGAGGTTTTAATCATTGTCCTGAAAAATAGGTGACAATTTAAAATAACTCGAAGGCTTGTTTTTTGTCCTTCTTCAACTTTCAAGTGTATGCATTTGAAACTGTCTCCTGTTCCAATCTTTTGTCTGGCTGTCAGGGTAGTTGTTGTCTTGGGTGGAAACTGCTTGTGTCCCAGTGGGAACTGGTGGTTTTCTTGTCTATCTTCTGGCTTTTTAAAATTAACAATATGATATTCATCTGCAAAGCAATCAGCAGCTTGTAACACTGTCTGTCTTTCATTAGAAGTCAATATTTGATTTAAAAATAACATTATATCTTTCTAGTCTAGCTTATAGGTCTGAATAAATCCTTTAAAGATATTATGTATTTAGCAAAGTCATCTGAAAATCTTCCTAGTTTTAGCTTAATTTATTTAAGTCACTGAGAGAAAGAGACATATAAAGAGGAAAGTCTCATAAGGATTATTATTATACTTGGAGCATAAATAAGAATTATCTCTTACTGTAAATAATGTTTCAACATAAAGAAATTCTAAACATTTTCCTCTCTCTTACAGTATGCTTTTAGTTTTAAGGAACTTACACATGCAGAAAAATATCAAATGGCTCTTTTTCAACATGGAGGGGTTGAACATCTTCCAGTTCTTAAGAATGAATTCCAAAGGAGTAAGGGGCATTGACATTGAGCTTCTCATGTCTGAAATGAAAAAAGCCAGACATTAGAGTTTGAAACTTTTGAATGTCCAATTGATCATTGTTTATTGCTGAATAGCATCCCCCTTTATAGAAATACCACATCTTTTTATCTATCCCTCAGTACATGAGCATTTAGGTTGTTTCCAAGATCTGGCTATTATAAACTGTGCTGCTATAAACATGGGTGCACATATATCACTGTAGTATAATATTTTTAATTATTTTTGGAAGATATCCAAAAGGGCAATAGCTGGAGTTTTTTGTAGGAAAATGGATGCACCACGAAGACATACTTTCAGTGAAATAAATATCTCATGCATGCATAATCATCTCATTGTTTCATTAGTATAATAAGAAAAAAACACGTAGTTTATTCCAGAGTGAATGACTTGAGACAAGCAACAACTCAGCCCATATCTGACTTCACTTTAATCCATTCTGAGCCATTTTTGGTTGACTTTTGAATGCTCTAAGGAATTTTTGGGGTTTTTTGAATGTTGATATTCTGTTGTTCCTGTATATTTATTGAGAGTACAATCCTTTCTCTACTTAATTGTTTTTGTATCTTTGCCAGAAATCAAGTATCTGTTATGTGGTATCTATTTTGGGACTTTATATTGGTAGTTTGGTGGTTTGTCTATTTACTATCAATGCTGTTTTGTCATGACTGGTGTAACTTTGAGATAAGTGATGGAATTGAGGTGGGATTGAGCTCTAATTTTGTTCCTTTATCAAAGTTGTTTAGACTATTCTGAGTCTTTTTTTTTCTTTTTACAGAAATGTCAGAATCAAAATGTAAATCTATATGAAAAGTGATGTTGACAGTTTGTTAAGGGATTTCTGATCTTTATTATTTTCTTCTATTCACTTTTTTGTTTCATTTATTTATTTTTAATTTTTAAAAATTAAAAAAAAAACTGATTGGTTATAATTCTGTCCCACCTTGAAAAAAAATTCAGCCTGAAACATTTTTCAGTACCAGGAATTGAACTCCTGACTATTCTCTGAGTTCTCTTTAAACCTATAGTGCATAAAACTTTGACACTGATGTACATAAGTATACAAAAAAGAAGATAACTTAGCTTCTCTTTTTTGTTCCTATTTCATAAATGTCCACAAGGCATCCTTCAGGTGGATACCACTCCAGAGCAAATGGATGCATTCTGCAGAGAATAGAAGATAAATTCGACCACCCTATCCACCCTTGGAATAGCTCACAAATGTATCTTCCCAGGTAACTTGTGAACTTTACTTCTGTAAGCCTAGTTGTGACAGGGACATTTAAAGAAGTAAGAATAACTTTTTAATAAACTTTTTTTTACTGTAGAAAGGTGAGTTAGAGCATTTCTCCATTCTGTGCAGGAGATTCCCTGGGAAACAGATGAATTCAACCAATTAAATTTGAGAAACTCCACCCTGTGCCCTCAGGAAAACTCTTCAAGGCATTTCTGTCCTCTATCTAATTACATAGGCAATCTTTGCTAGCAGTGGGACATGGCTATGCTTTATTTGAAAATCACAAGTTAAATATTTATCATTTATCAATTATATTTTACCTGTCAGTAAAGGCACATCAGTCTTTTAAGCACACGTAAAAGTTGATGGAAATTTATTTCTCTTAGTTAACATATGTAAAGCACAAATGTAAATCATTCCCTACTAGTTTCTTTCAAATATAAACAGCTATCACAGTCTTCCAAAACCTAATTTCTTTTCACTGCCTGAAAAGTTTAGGGAACATCTTACATTTACTATCAGAGTGATATAAATAGATAGGTAAATAGATATTCTCTGTGGTTAAGATCCAATGACCACTGAAAAACTCCTTTGAGTGTCCATAATAATATTGCTCTGGCTAGGAAACTTCAATTTTTCTCATCTTCTGTTGGATCAGATTACTAGAGGTCAGTCTGAAGAAAGGACTACAGGTATCTGTCTGGCCAACATTCCATTAATTCCATTAGCCACTGGCTTCAATGGGAATTCAACAAAGAGATGCTAGGGAAATACGTCCACTGCTTTAAAAGTGGCAGCTACTATAGGAGAAATTAATTACCTGGCAGAGTAACTGCTGTCTATGAAAGTGCTACAAGGGATAGTTAAAAGCCTGCACAAGGTCATTACCTAGTGGTCCATAAATTTACAATAAAGATTCTAAAGTTCACAACTTTAAAGGTAGGAGAGCCTCCTAGTTCTAAATGTGTTTAGGTCCTGTAAATATGCTGCTTTTGGATATTGCTCCTTCTGTTTTCACCCAGAAGTCAGTTCTTTATACTGTGCTCTGGAGGAGACCATCACCCAGAGCACTAAACTGACTCATGACTATATATGTGTGTTCTCCTGGAAAAGTAAAATTCCAATGTCTCATCTGACCCAGAGATGGGGTAGGTGTCCCTTATCTAATGTCTTTGGCATTAGCAGATGCTCATTTTCTGTGGACTTAGGAGGAAAATTTAGTAACAGTCTAAAGTTCTTTATGATTTTACATGTTTCTTAAAAAAAGTAAAAAGTGAGAAAAGATTAGAAGTAAAGTCAAAGAAAGGAAACTGAGGATCATGAAGGGACTTAGGGTGCAGCATACAAAGGCGGTCTGCCTGACCTCCCAGTAGGGGCCTCTGGCCTGAACTGGGAGGAGAACCAGCAGACCCAGAGCTCTTACCATGGAGGGACTCAAGGCACAGCACAGCAAGACAATTTGCCCGCCCTCACAATAAACATCCCTGGCATGAGGCAGGAGAAGAATCACTCAGCGACTCCCATGAGCTTACTGGCAAGCAGGCTAAGAATCAGCCCACCACCACCACCCCCCATTAGCAAGTGAGCCAGAGATCTAGACATCTCTTGAGAGGTTGACCAATTGCAATGTAGGGGATATGGACCATATGCAATAGGGGGGATTTCCCCCTATCATCTCTTTGAAGGCAAATATTGTTATCATTGTTTTGCTTTGTTCTGATTAATGGTATTGCTCTATTCAATGTTCTGTTTTGATAAGTTCTAGAATGTCCTGTATTTCCTTTGATTTGGCTATACCTTTATTGAAAGAACAACTATTGTGAAGATAATGGGATATACTATGGTACCTATTACTGTTATGCCTGTAACCTGTTGAGGGTTTCTGTACCAATTTCACTGCACTCTCTCAGTTGGCTTTATTCTGTCTTGTTCTGTTGTATTTTGCTACCTTCAAGATAAAAAAAATTAAAACAAATAAAAAATAAATAAAAACAAGACAGATCAGTAAGGTACTGAGAAAGCCGAAACATGATATAAATAAACAGAAAATGGACTTGAAATGCAAAAGGAGGAAAAGAAAACATTCTAAAGGATATGACTGCATGTATGTTTATGTGTGTAGGGTTAATGACCATGTTTGCTGGGTTTTTGTTGGATCATTGAAAGGAACTGTTCACAGCCTCACTGTTTGAATGTCCAACTTGTATGCTTTAATTTTGTAATTTGAACAACTATATCTAGAACATGATGTGTAATTTATCAACTAGTAATTTCTTACTGTTTATTTTTTTTCTTTTTCTTTGAAATTCTGTATTGTTTCTTCCCTTTTTTTCTGTTTTTCTTTTTTTTCCCTCTTTAAATAAAATTTAAAAAAAGAAAAGAAACTGAATCAGGGCAGTCTTGATATTTCCTCTAAAGTATAGAGGAGTCTCATTGAAACCTGTCCTCCATGGCTTCAAGGCCAGGCACCAGCCTCGCCCTGTTTAAACAGTGGAAAGAGTTTGGTTTTATTACAGACATGTATATTTTCTAAATCTGAGATTATTACAAGCAGCTGAGCTAGTTAGAAATATTATAGACAGTCAGTCAGGGCTAGGCCCTCAGGGAAGCTGGCACAGAGGACCAGATATCTGATGACCTTGGAGGGGACATACACCTCTTGCTGTGGGCCAGATCGCAAGACAGAAGGCAAAACAAATGTAACCACACCCTTAACTATAATCCTTAGGGATTAAGTCTGGACCACCTTGAAATCAGGAGTCATCATTTCAATCCCTAAGGAAGAATCACTGCTCTCTAAGAATGTCCACTACCCCATTTGTTCCTAATGTAATCAATTTTACCTGAACTATTGATCTTATTGGCTAACTATAATTATTCCCAACCTTGAACCCTTGGCTTTACTCTATAAAAATCTCTGGAAAAGACAGAGTCTTGCACACCCTCCTTGGGACACCCTTCTGTCTCTCTTCAGACAGAAGCTTTCTCTCTCTCAATAAATATATTCTAATTTTCATCTCCATTGTTCCTAAAATTCATTCTTCAATTTTAGAGAACACAAGCTCATACTAGACATAGTAGGTCAGGAGTCTCATTCCCCTATATCAATATAGATTATATTTAAAATCCATTTTATAGAAGCTTATATTCAAAGTCTACCAGAGGTATTTTAACAGTTTTCTCTATCATTATTGCCTAAATAAAGTCAAAGAAGGAGTACCAGTAAATTTAGTAATTAGTTTAAATGCAACATGTATAAGAACAAAGTCTTGTAAATCTTTTAAACAAGATTTATCATTATTTTAACAAAATTAAACAAGAGAAAAGGCAATTATAAACAATGGGCTAAGACAAATCACAAGTAATGGGCAAAGAAAAGGAAAAAATATAAACAATAGGCAAAAACAAAGCAAAATTTGAAGGATAAAAATTTGTTACCTAAATGACTCCTAGTCCAAAATCTATGAAACAAAAACAAACTCTTATGTCTGTCCAATGATCTCAGTAGAAGAGGTCCAAATGGCATAGGAGAATGAAACTCCCATTTTACTAGATGTGCAGTAAGAGTTCATTGTCTCTAAAATGAAAGAATGAATTTTAGGAACAATGGCATTTAAAAGCAGAAAATATTTATTGATAGAAAGAAAATTTATTTCTGAGAGAGAGAGAGAGAGAGAGAGAGAGAGAGAGAGACAGAAAAGACTCAAGACTGTTGCCAAAGACTGTGTATTTTCTAGGGAATTTTATAGGTAAACCCACAAGGTAAGATGTGTTTAAGCTGTGGAAAAGATGGAAGCTCACAAACTGGGCATAAGGTAGGAAAGAACTATGGTCAATCAATATGAGTAATTACTCAGATAAAATTGATTAAATCAGGAACAAA
The DNA here is from genome assembly GCA_004027455.1 of Hydrochoerus hydrochaeris. Classification (NCBI taxonomy): domain Eukaryota; kingdom Metazoa; phylum Chordata; class Mammalia; order Rodentia; family Hydrochaeridae; genus Hydrochoerus; species Hydrochoerus hydrochaeris. Next base: position 89,911 of record PVLA01003006.1, read on the forward strand.
TGGGAAAGTGAGTTGTGTAGCAAGCAGGCATGCTTAAAGAGCAGTGACTCTTCCTGTAGGGTATTGAAATGGTGACTCCTGGATTCCTAAGTGCGATAGAGACCTATTTAGAATATCACTCCTTACAATGTAGGTGGATTTGTTTGATATTTTGTCTTGAGTCCTGGCTCACATTTTGAGATGTCTGTCTCCCCCACAGTAGCAAACTATCTAGTCTTCTATACTGGCTACTTTGAGGGCCTAGCACTGTCTTAATGATATAAAATTCCTATCTAACTCAGTTGCCTGTAACAATAACAGAACTACACAAAAATCATACAAACATAAATCTAAAAATGTCCACCATAAAAAACTTTATTTTCTTTTTTTAGTAGCTGCAAATATTTATTAAGTAATTATTAAATCTCCAAACAGCCCCATGTCATAATATACCTTATCTAATTTATTTATTTTTATTTAAAGAAAAAAATGAAACAGAAAGAGGGTAGAAATAATACAATATTTCAAAACAAAACAAAAATAATAACCAGTAAGAAATCACTAGTTGATAACTACATATTTTCCTCTTAGAAGTAGTTGTTCAAGTTACAAAAGTAAAGACTACAAAGTAGACATTTAAACAGTGAGACTGCAACCTGTTCTGTTCATCTATCCAACAAAAACTTAGTAATGTGTTTATCAATCTTACACACTTAAACATACATGCAGTTATATCCTATAGAATACTTTCTTTTCCTCTCTTTTTTTCTTTACAATAACTATAATCCATTCTCATAAACTGTTTAGAAGTGCTACATATCTATAAGTCTCTACATGTATACCTAGCCTTTCTGTATTAGAGGGAGAAACAAATCAAAACAAGTCAACAATACAAATTTCTAGAGGAACATGAAGAGGACATACAAAACCACAATACTAGGTGATCTGTGGTAATTAATATGATGTCTCATGTTATTTTCAATAAAATTTTCTGTATCATCAGGCATAGCATAATTAAACTTAGCAGTACATAGCACTATTAATAAAACCCTAACATTGGAGACATTATAGGACTTCAAAGGTAGTTAATAATCAAACCAGAATGGGTATCCTATTGAATCTTGTCATCTTCAGAGTAGTTGCCTCTAATCTCAGACTTGATGCTCTCAAGCATACCAGATTGGAATAAAACCAGTCAAGATAAAACAGTGATATAGCCAATCTTCTCTGACTCATCTCTGCTATGCTATTTTTCTGCTGCTGTTGTTTACTTGTTTCCTTCATTCCACTGTCTGCCCCTTTCATTGAGGCCTTTCTGCTATTGTTGCTGGAATCCTGGTGATTTTCTTTTCTCTTTCTAGAACTTCCTTTAGTATTCCTTGCAGGGTTGCATTGGTGGTAATGAACTCCCACAGTTCCTCTTTGTCATGGGAATATCTTGTCTCTCCTTCAATTTTGAGAGACAGTTTTGCAGGGTACATCAATCTAGGTTGGAGGTCATTTTCTTTCAGGTCTTGGAATATTTTGCTCCAAGCTCTTCTTGATTTGATAGTTTGCATCAAGAAGTCCTCTATGATTTTGATGAGTTTACCTTTATAGGTAATCTGTTTCTTTTTATTCTGTTCTTGTGATGGATTTCTGGTACCCTAATTATTATATGTCTGGGTGTAGATCAGTTTTGGTTGTAGCTGGCTGGAATTCTGTATGCCTCATATATCTGGACATTACTTCCATTTCCTATGTTTGAGAAGTTTTCCTTAATTATTTCTGTGAATAACTTTTTATTTCATTTGTATTTGTCCCTGCATCTTTGTTCACATTTTTTATTCTTAGGTTATAAATCCTCTTGTCATCTTCTAGTCTTTGTATCATTACTTCCTGGTTCCTTGTTATTTTTAAGAGGTCCTTCCTTTCATGATCATGCATTGCAAATCTATCTTCTAATTTTGAAAGTCTGTCTTTAGTTTCTGTTAAGGAGTTTTGCCAGCTTTCGATGGAGTTTTTAATTTCCTGATTTTCTCTTTGGATCTGTTTCATGTATTCTAGATTTTGTTTATATTCTTCATCAAGGGCTACACTCCTTTCTCTGTGTTCCTCCATTCTTCCACTTGTGTCTTATTGAGGATTACCCAGCATTTATTTTATTAGTCTTCTTATATCTTGTTTCACCTGAGCTAGAATTTCAGATTTAAATTCTTTGATGAGGTTATGGAAACATATCTTTATTTCTGATGAGGCTGTGTCTGATATTGCATACTTGCTGCCCTCAGCCTCCTCTGCATTTACCACTCCTGGACTCACTTTCCCTGGTTCAGTGGTTGGAGGCCTTTTGACGTTTCTCTGTCTTATCATCCTTCCTGTTTCTTTTAGATGGGTAAATGGTGGCAGTCTCAGGCCTTTGGTATTGCTTACAGTTTTTCTGCAGCACACTACCTAGGGACACGCTGCCCCACCAGTCAACTGCCAATCTGTGAGGCACAGGCAGGGGCATTGTGGGCTGGCCTTTCCTCTAAGTCAGTCAACCAGTGAGTGCTTCAGCAGGTTTGTGTGTTCTGTATGGATGTCACAGGTTTGGGACAGCCGCATCCCTGGCCATTGGGTCCTGACCAGGGACATAGCCCAGCTCAAGCAGATCCCACCCATCTGCTTTGGGCCAGGAGGCACTAACTGACACTGCCTCAGTTGTTGATTCAAGCCAAACTCCAAAATGTCATCTATCCATTCATCCCGCTCTGGGGAATCCAGTCCCCATGACTCACCAATGTCTGCGTAGCTCAACTTGCTGTTTCCACTCCCTGTTGCAGTGTCTCCTCCCTCCAAGGGTCTTGAGCTCACCAACCCCTGTTCTTGGGAGGGCCACGACCTCAGCTTGATTGTGAGTCACCTGACTCTAATATGTGCCTGGCACAGTGACCAGAGCATGCCCAGATCCAAAATTTGTTTTTCCTTTTTCCTCAATTTCTTCCTGGGTTGTGAGAATTCCTCTCCTTTTGTCTGGTCTTCTCCATGGTGTTAGATTCTAGCATCCCAGTTGTTTTACTCAGAGAGGGTTTCTATCATTCTACCTATCAATTGGCCATCTTGGATTTCTCTCAACAACTTTAGTTTCAAGGTCATCAGTATCTTGTGTTTCTCAACTTCTGCATCCTGAACACTTTGGAAAAACAGAATTATTTAATATATTAAAAGTTTGGCAATAATTAGCATTACAGATATATCAAAATCTTTACATGTATTTACTGAGTTTTAGCCTGAAGCCAAAATTTTTATTGTTTAAATAGGTTTTACTCGGTATAAGTACATAGACAAAAAAATTTAAAATATCTTTAGAACTCTTGTTAGTTTACAAAACAGTGTTAATTGCCACAGATTTTTATGCAATATGCAAGTCCATTTAATTGATATAATAAAAAATGCATTTTAAAATCAAATTGAATAGATGTGAATCAATTTTAAGTAATAAAGAAATATTAAATATTTTGATCATTTCATATGGGGTATATAATTTAAAATATATATATTGTAAAAATAACACTTATTTCACATGTATTAAACCTAAGCTTAATTTGGTCTTCAGAGGGATGTATATCACCAATCTCAAATATATATATATATATATATATATATATATATATATGCATATATGGTTTATTATAAAGTAAAACAAAATAGTAGTTTAGCAAGTGATATCATAATTGTTGAAAAAATTTTACAAGTGGACATGTAAATAATCTTTTTTTTAATCAAACAAAGGTCTAATGACAGATCTTAGTAAAATATCAACTCTCTCCTTCTTAATCTAGCTTAAACAAGTGCATTTTGAAATCTTAAAAGAATGTTATTGATTTTGACACAATATAATTAAAATTTTAATACAACCTTCATATGTGTATATAATATACACATACAAACATATATTTAAATTTTAAATAAGGTTTATGAGGATTGGGATATGAAACTCTGAGAAACTGCATATCATTGAAGAAAACTTAATCAAATTGAACCAGTTACTTTTTCAACCATGGAGCTGAAGTTTTTCTAATAATTCCTCACACCAATGACCTTCACTTAGGGCAACTATTTTTAATGTTATTTTGCTGAAAAAAACAAACTTAAAAATTTATAGATTAATGTTTTATGGAAATATATTGATATGCTGAATATATTTGCATTTACAAAAGCCTTTAGAAGCCAATAATACTTCAGTTTAATTTAGTAACTGATGATCAACATATTGTAATGACATTTATAAGAATCTTTTTTATATTTACTTCATTACTCATCTGATCCATTATTTTAGATGCCTCATGAACCCAGTGCATATCAGTTAACATTTAGGCAATGTATTTTTACTTTAGATAACCAAAGAAAAACTCTTAAGTTATTGTACACAAATAATAATATATATTTTATTCCTAAAACCAAATTTTTGATAAATATTCTTTTGATTTTTGAACAAAGTATATGGAAAAATGTCATCAATCTTAAAGACAATTTTATTCTTACTTTATTAACTGACATTTTGTGGAGTTTTGGAGGTTCCTTTATTTGGAGGATCATGTTATCAGTACATAATAATTTAACTTTTCCCCTATCCTCAGCCCTCTTATTTCTTTCTTCTAGCTGGTATTTCAAGAATTATATTGAACAGAAGCAGTGATAATAGATACATTTCCACATTTCTTCTTTTAGAGTGAAAGAAGAAATGTTAACAAAAGTATTTGAAATACAGGAGCATCTATTTATCTATAGGCCAGCTTAAATAGTACACACACACATGAAAATTGACATGTAGAAACATAAATATCAGCCAAATCATACATAAGCTTTAGGCTTTTGAACTTGAAGTCTTTTATTTGCAATTCCTGTGTGAGTACAAATTATATTAGCATTTATTCTGTAGTGTTTTGCATTTGGCAATTCTAAAAAGCAGTGTAACCAGTTTTTCACAGACAATCAAAAAGAATCAGAGATATATAATGGCAAAAAAAGGAAAGAAAATAAAAAATAAAAAATTGTTGAACAATGTTTTTGAAATGAAGTACTTTCTGGTTATTCTTACTAATTATTAAACCAATTAACAGACAGGCAAATATACACAATAATGTACATGAATATATATTTAAGTGTGCTGTTGAATATAGTGGTCATGCTGAATTATAGTAATCATTATCGTTGTTGTAGATTTGTAACAGGTTTGGCACACCTAGGGCATACATGTTACCCTGGGTCATTTGTATCATTAAAAGCTCTAAAAGGATCACCATCACTAGTTTATGACTAGAACTCAATAGTCAGAATATTTCCAGGGGTTATTAGTATACTCTCCTTTTTTCTTACATAAATTATAACAGTATTTCCTATAATAAAACAAACTGCTCTGAGTAACTGTTTTTAGTTAACATTATAGACATAAACATTAAGGGTCAGAGAGAAAACATAGAAGAGCTTTGAGAAATTGTCTTTTTACTGTCTAATTTACCTTTGCAGAAAAATCAAAGTTTTCAAATTTTCTATCTTATATTAAACTCATTTATAAAATATTACCTCAAGGTAGTGTTTTGCAGACAAATATTCAGTTATTCATAAACATAAAATCTTACACATGCTTTTAAAATGTCTCTTGTGTACTTCTGGGAAGAGAGGAAATTTTAAAAATCGAAAGAAAGAGAGAATCTTTCAGCAAAGTCATACATCCAGAGCTGCCTGACTCATTCCATGCTTCAGCTCCTAATGCAGCAGCAGAAGAGTCCAAATCAAACTCACATAGCACACAGAAAGTGAGGCACCAGAACCATGTTAGACCATTTACATAACCTACCCAAACCAGAGATCTCTAACTCATGCCGACCTACATAGATATATACAGTCTGGCTAGTGCCAGTTTCTGATTGTGCAGTATAGCCATTTTCAGTACATTTGTTTTGCTTATCCAGGAACAGGGGAGACCTTTCTGTTTTCTGATGTGTTCTTCAATTCCCTTTGCCAGAGTACAATAATTTTCATTATAAATATCTTTTTGTAATTCCTAAGTGATTTATTTTTCTTCCTGCATTGGCAAAGAATATCGTTTCCTTAGTTTTTCTTTTAGTGAACTTGTTATTTGTGCACAGGAATATTATTTATTTAAGATTGTTGACTTTGTATACTGATTTGCTACTAAATTATGATATAGGAGACTTTTCATGGAGTTTTGGGGGAGTTCCTTTATTTGAAGGATCATGTTATCAGCACATAATAATAATTTAATATTTCCCCTATTCTCGGCCCTTTTATTTCTTTCTTCTACCTGGTATTTCAAGTATTATATTGAACAGAAGCAATGATAATAGATATATTTCCATATTTCTTCTTTTACAGTGAAAGATTTCACTTTCTCTCCCTTGAGTATGATGTTGGCTATTGGTTTGTTCTAGATGTTTTTTTCCCAACTGAGAAAAATACTTTCAATTCCTTTTTTCTTCAGATTTTTTTTTAATCATCAATGGGTTTTGCAGTGTTTGTGTGCAGAGAGACTACTGAAATGATTATATGCCTGTGTCTTTCACTCTGTTTATGTAGTGTATTACATTTATTGATTTGCATATGTCCAACCATCCCTGCACTCCTGTAATGAATCTTAATTGGTCACTGCATATAATGATTTTGATGATTTGCTTTATTCTCTTTGCCAGTATCTTAATGAAAATTTTTGTATCTGTATTTACTAAAGGCATAGGCCTGCAGTTGTGTTTTTTGGTTGAGTCCCTTTCTGATTTTGGAATAAAGGTGTTGCTTGCTTCCAGAAATGAGCTTGGTAGGACTGTTTCTTTTTTTATTTCATTAAAGAGTTTCAGAAATGTTAGCATTAGATCTTCCATAAATTTTTTTTTGTAGAATTTGAAAGTGAATCCTTTTGACCGTGGCCATTCTTAGTTGGTAAATTATTATTATTGCTATTGTTATTATTTTCTTAAAACTTGCTGACTGATATTGCTTTACATATTTTTGCACAAATGGATTTATCCATTTCTTCTGAATTTTACATTTTTGTAGAATAAAGATTCTCAGATTAGTCTTCAATAACCTGGACTTTGGGATAAATCATCAAGATTTTGCACAATTTTCTTCTAATTGGATGATTATAACTTTTCTTTCCTTATTTTGAAAACATCATATTTCTTTATCAATTTTTAAAAAAGTTTTCCAGTATACATAATTTGGATTTGGTGGATACTTTGTTTTAGGACTTAAAACATTTCACTCCAAGACATCATGGCCTTTAATATTTGTATAGAGAAGTTTGTAGTGATTTTGATCAATTTACTTTGATTGTGATATATTGCCTTCTTCTTACAACTTTTACAGTTTTGTCCCTGTGAACTTCTGGAACTTAGTGTCTAGTGTGATGTGGAGACAAACTCTTTTGATCATGGCTATTAGTATTTCTGTATGCTTCACTTATCTGTAGGATTTTATTCCTCCCTTATATTTGGGATTTTCAGAAATTACTTATTTAAAAGGATTTTAAAATTTTCCCTTGTCTTTTGATTTTTTACTTCTTGTTATACTCACATTAGTCTTTTTGAATCATCTAGCAGGTGTTGGCACCAGTTTTTTTTATTTTCTATTTACTTTTTTAAATGTCTTTAGTTGGTCTTTGAATATATGATTGTATGCTAACTATGAAATTGTGTCCTCAATCGTTTCTTCTCTTGCCCCTTGTTTTGATATGATTTTTAATTTCTTGAGTTTCTGATTGAAACATTTTCATGAACTCAGTTCCTGCATTTTTGTCATTACTTACATTATCTGTTTATATATATGTTCTGTAAACCCACATTCCCACAGTATGTCTTTTGCAACATTTTTTAACCTCATCTGTTACATTTCAAATAATTCAGATATATGGATTCTTCCCTATGTGACTCCCTGGATTTACACTGGGAAGTTGGTGATTTGGATAGGTGTTTTGTTTGTCTGTTTGTTTGTTTTGCATTTTTTATTTTTCCATAAGTTTTCACTGTTTTTTTTGTTTTATGCTTATATTTTAAGTTGTTTATACTTCGAAGACTTTGATGCTAGTACAGAGATTTCTTTAGATGCTTTTTGGTGATCTACTAATCAGACATAGCTAACTATAATTTTGTTATGGTCCCAAGATTGGACCATGCTGAGTATTTGGGGAAAGGCAGAGGTAGTTCAATTATCACAGCAATCTAGTTGTGTGGGAATGTACTCTAGAACTGTTATTTTCACAAAGTCCTTATGAGTGTTGACTTACAGAGAAATAGCAAAAATTATACGGCCTTGTTAATATGAAGTGAAACATCTACTATTGTATTACTTGAGACAAGTTAGATATTAACAATCAATAATAACCAGTTATGTACCACTTAATGATAGAGAAGAAACTGGCTATTATGATGTAAAAATTAAGGCAAATCAGGTATTAGAGTTGATATATGCTAAATATACCTGCTAAGTGTAGAACATAATTTAACAGCAATTTCACAGAATTAAGTATTAAAAGACTATCAAAGCTCTAAGGTTATATTATTAAAGATCAGAGTTTTGTACTGGAGTATGCAAAAGGAAAAATTTAAAGTCTTATTCTCTTTGGTATGAGAAGAACGGGAGAGCAGTGATATGAACATTCTTATTGTTTATAGAATCACATAAAAATAGGACAAAAGCCTGGAAAGAGATAAAAGAGAAAATGCAAGGGGTAAGAAATCATATAGAGTGTAAAAATAAGAAAAAGGTGATTAAGATTGAAAAGTATTAGGGAGAAGAGGGAAAAAGATAGAGAAATAAAGGAAAGAAAAGAGATTAGAAATGAAGCCAAAAATCAAAGAAAAATAGACCAAGCTCTAAGAACTAGTGAAGAAGACAGTACAGAAGGAAAAATTAAAAATAAAAACAAGAGCTGGGGATTTAGCTCAGTGGGATAAGTGCCTGCCTGGCAAGCGTGAAGTCATGAGTTCAATCTCTGGTACCCAAATAAATAAATAAATAAATAAAATGAAAAGAATAAGAATAAACAATGCAGGTTGGGCGTTTAACTCAGTGGCATAAGGACCTGCCTGGCAAACGTGATGTAGATTTTGATCCCTGGGGGGAAAAAATGAATACACAATGCTACACTCCAAAACAATAATTTCAAAAACAAACTAAAAAAATGAAAGAAAAAATTTTCTGTGATTTAATTATTGTTGCTATCTTTTGTGATCTGCACTTTTGCTGTGGTGATATCCAATTCAGGATGTATCTTTGTCTTCATTGATAGACAAAGGAGGCAATTAAATCCAGGATACAAACTGAATAATTTCTAATAAACCAGCATTAGGATTATAATGCCATGCAAGTCTTAAGGAATTCAAATCCACACGTATCAGGTTCAGCCTTTCCTCTGCTCTTGGGGTTGGGGCCAGGGTTTCATTAACTTATAAAACACTGGGTTTATCTCAACTGTCTAACTGTGGCTCCATGATCATAGATATTTCAAATCTCTGCTCCCCACCCAGTCACTATTGAATTGTAGAACTAGAAGTTGCAAGCAATTCACAGCTGCTCTGACTCTCATGGTTAGTGGGCTCCTTCAGAATGGTTTCTGGCCAATCACTCTCTCAAAATGAAATGGCATGTACTTTGACTGAAGTCATTCATCAACTGTAACAGGCAGTATCCAACTAGTCTATTCCACTGATGAATTTCTTACAAAAGTTCTCCCAAATTGTTTGCTTTCAATAGTCTCTGTAGATTTGATTTTCTTTTCTCAATACCACAAGCGAGGATTTGGGGAGAAAATGAAGAGTGTCTCTTCCCTTTTCTTTGTTGTGTGTTGTGACTTCACTTACTTTGTAGGGTGAAATTTTCCAATCATGTCCTTCTTGGGTCCCATGTATGCACCTCCTTCTTTCTTTTCCTCCCTACATTGTTATTTTCCATTGTCAGGATTTCAAACTTCAAAGAAGCTAATTTGTGACTGTTTAATACTCTGTTATCTTCCTCAAAGTCACCCAACTTCAAATTTTGAAAGTTACCTTCCTCAACAAAAGAGAGTTTTATGAAATTAACTTATATTTTTCAGAGGTTTTGAATTTTGTGGGAATTGTAGAGATTGTTTTTCAACATTAAATTAGGTGAATATATATTAGAGACCGTTTCCATGGTGCCAGTTAATGAGGATACCTGCAGTGAGTCCTCTATCTTCTGTCTGAGTTCCACTGCATAGCTGGAAAAAGAGAAAAAAAAAGGGACAAATAGATTTGCACAGAAGGAATCTAGGATGACCATTTACTCTTGGGGAACAAAAGAGCTACGGGGCAACCAGACTCTTAGTAATTATTCATTATGTCCGAGCCAAGGACATTGAGTGAAGGGCAGCGGGTGTTTCCAGGAGCAGTAATGGCTACAACAGTGGGCTTGAAAGATAAAAACATTCTTGCAAGGACAGGATAAGGATGAGATGTGGGGGCAATAAAGGAACTGTAATTTTTCCATGTGCCTTATCCTCTTTAACATATTATATCTTGCTCTATGAGTGCCACTACAGTCATTAGCCCTAGGGTTTCCAGCTGTGCCCAGAAAAGTCTAGGGAATTTTTATGTTCTAATATGTTCCAAAAAGGCAGAACAAGTACAAGCTTGGACATCCCCTAGATTCAAATTTTAATTCATGGTCCACAACAGATCAGATATATAAGTAATACACCTAAGTAGTTTATAACTAAGTCAAAATAATAAAAATCATTTGCTAAGTGAAAATTCACAGATTATTTTCTTAAAATTTATAAATGATGTGCTTGGTTCTATAAATTTATTTCATATATTATTGATATATGTGTATGTGTAACACTGATATAAGACCAAAAGTTATGTATGTCATTACTAACTTTCAGTAACTATTCTTGATACATAATTTCTACAAATGGAGATCTTTGCTAAATTATAATTAAAGATAGACACAAGCTTTATATAAATGTTCGTGACTGGGGTACTATATGTTCATCATCTAAGACATCCTGAAATTAATAATTTGCATATGCAGAACACTTTTAGTATTCTAATATCATTTGGTTTAAGAGTAAAAAAATATTGCATTATAAAATGTTAATACCTATAATTTACCTACAATGTTAATGATTTTGTTTATATGGCCTAATTCTAATAGTCATAATAGATGCCAAAAGGCAAGCTTGTTTCTCTGTAATAGATAAAGTATTATTTTATAGTCTAATCTTTGTTTAAATTAAATGCTTAAAATGAGTTTTTAATATCACTTTGTTTTTACAGAAAAGCCTTCTTAGGTTCAGAAACAAATATTTTGGAGTTACGTTATATCATCTTCTTTAGATGTAATACATACATGACACAGTCCCAAACTCATACTTAAGTTAAGAAAAATTTTAAAATGACTAATTGCATATGTGGGGTGATAGTATTTTTAGAAGTATATTTTCTTTTAAAATGATCATATATATTAACCATATATCATTCAAGTAAAACACTTCTTATTAGAGACAGTTTGTTCTAACAATAATATTTCTAAAAATATTAAAATATAATACCCAGAGAAAGTATGATCTTTGATAAAACAATAAGATGTAGGTTATTCATCTGTTCTTAGTAAAATTATAAGAAAATCTAAAAAGACTTAAAATTTTCTAAATTTTTAAGAAAATTAATTTTTAGAATGTTCATATTTACTTTCATGTTTGTTTAAAGTTTTGTTTTATAATTCAGTTACATAAAATACTACTGAGTATTTTAAAATATAATTGTCCTCTTATAATGTAATCACCTGTGATTTTTATTTTGTTATGCTGTACGTGAATATATCAATTTCTGTTAAATTGTTACATTGTATATCATAGTAGCATCACCAGGAAAATCTATGTACCTTGTGGTCCATAAGAGGCAGTCGGACTCACTGTGGATATAGCTCAGTGGTTTAGCACCTGTCTGGTGTGTGTGTGTTTGTGACTTCAATTCCTGATACAAAAAAAGAGTCTGGCACATAAAAAGAAATATTAGTTTTTGCACATTCTATTCAAAGATGTTCATAACCGTGTATATCTATCTAAGAAACTTTAAATGTATTAGTAGACTCTAATTCTTGGTTATGACATTAGTAAATTTTGTACTTTCTCTCAAATGGTCATTCACATTGGTTTACAAATCAAGGTACTCTTAGGTATTAACTTGATAAATCTTTTTGGCGGAACAATGCTTGCTTCAGAGAAATAGTAATTTTCTTTTATTAACTTGATAACAACCTATTCTAATGTGGAATACTTTTGCTTTGCTTTTTTTTTTTTACTTGATTTATATCTGTCTTTAAACTACAAATTTTTTTTACAAGTTCTTGTCAAAGTTCTCAAGCTTTTGTTTCCTGATTGAAGAAAAGAGAGCATTATATTTGATAATGGATTCTAGATGAGAGCCACTCTATTTAAAGTTCTAATTTTTCTCATATTTGGTGAGAAAAATTATTGTGACATTGATTTAAAATATCCATCACATCCTCTCCAAGATGGGCTATGTTCTGAATCACTATGACCAGGAAAAATTTAGCTTATCCCTGAAGCACAAGAGCACCAATTAATCATTGGAGGAGAAAATACAGAGAAAACAGGAAACCATGACAATCAGCATCACCTGTGTGTCAAATTTACCAAAATATGTAGTTACAGAGATGATAAAACAGAATACTTACACATGATTATCTGAAAACAAAAGAAGTGCTTGCAACAGATAAAATGGTCAAATTTCTCCAGACCTTTCTTTCTTCTATATTTGACTTCACAACTTTTTATAATACTTTTTTCAGGCTCAAGCATGTGGATTAAATCTGCATGTACTCCAGACACATTTGATATAATTTCTGCACCAATCCAAATCAGATAACCAGCCATATCATGCAGCACTTCATGGCCCTCAAACTGAGGGCTGAAATAAGTAATAAGGGTAACCAGCACTGCAAGACAAAACTTTACAGAATAGATATTTTTATTCTAGAGAAAAAAATTTCCAGTCTTTCTCTGGCTGAGCACACACCACCATCTCCTCCACTCATCATAGAGGAAGTGAGAGAATATGCACATGCTGACATGAAGAGGGTTGGAGCCCAGTTTTCTTTCCATGTGAAAGGGAAATATGAGCTGAATGTGACTGAAAGTGATAAAGCAGGTATTGAGAACTGTGTCGTCTCTCTGTGCTCACCCTCTTCCAAGTTGAGGATAACTGGAAATGATAAAGCAATATTTGAAGATCAGCATTGGTTCTGTTTTCCTACTCTTTTGTGTTCCTTAGTATATAGAACATTTAGCCACTTGTACAGGGAGAGTTGGCAGTCTGAGGCAAACAAGCTCCAACATTTTGTTGGAGCTCGCTTTGAATAAAGTCTTTCATAACAAAACACATGACTATTTTAATTTGACCAGTGTTAAGCAAAAGGTTTTATTTAAATGAGATTGAATGTATGGTAACACTATCATTATAAATGCAATATAAGGTTTATAAAAATTTAGCATAATAAGTAGTAGTTTCATTCATTCTTTCTTCAAATTTTTATTCATTATCTGGTATTTTTCAGTCCCTGTACTAAGTTTTTTTTTATGTTAAAGAAGGTAAAACTAACCATAACAAAACAGAACAAAGCTGATCAGAAGAAAAGAATGTAAATGACACAGATATCAAATCAAGACAACAGGAAATCATCACTAGCTTCTGTAATGTCTCTTAATTTGTTCTAAATACTTGTCCATACCTTCACATACAATGAATTCACACAAAACAAAATAGTATTAAACTGATCAGAACAGAGTGATGAAAGCATTATAGGCCTTCAAAACCAGATAAGAGGGAAATCAACAATGGCTGCCATAGTGTCTCTTGTTCTTTTCAAAATAGCTGTCTATACCTTCATGTATGTTGAAATTAAACAATACAAAATGGACTAAAGTCACTCTGAACAAAGAATTATGGCATAATTGGATTTCACAGCATGATGATACAGAATGAGCAATGGATAATATAATGTCTGTTTTTCTTCAAAGTAGCTCTTCAACTCATCATGCATTTTATAATTGATTCTCATAAACTGTTTAGGAGAACTTCTATGCATGTATAAGTCTCTACATGGACACCTATCCTTTCTGTATTAGAGGGAAAAACAAAACTAAACAAAAAAAAACAAATTACTAGAAAACACAAAACAAAAAAGAAAAATAAATAACAATAGCAAAGATCCAAAAACACTGACAATATAGACCTTCAAAACAAAGTGGTAGGAGCATAACTAGGATTGTTATTTTAGATAATGATCTTCAAGAGTTCCTCAGATCACCATACACTGACAAGCACAATTGTTGCAATCCTATGAATGTTAACTGTTTTGTTCCAAGAACTAATAGAATTTGTAGCACAATAATCTTAGCTATCATAAGTCTGTTTACACAAATTCATACATTTATTTTTCCCTTCTTTTTTTCTCTTTTTCACTGAGGTATTATTACTTTTTTCCCCTTTGAGTAGATTCTTACCCTTCCACAGTATTTGTTGAGTTTTTTGTATCTTATGTACTTGTGCCATTTCTTAGACTAGGGAGACTGTATGATATTTACACATGTGAGTTTGATTTATTTCACTTATGAGTATGGTTTCAAGTTTCATCCATTTATTTATAAATATCTCAATGTGATCTTTCTTTATAGCTGAGTAGTACTCCATTATATAACAATACCACAACTTTTATTTTGTTTTTGGCACTGAGGATAGAACTCAATACCTCACACTTGCCAGGCAGGCAATTGTGCCACTGAGCTAAACCCCCAGCCTCACAACTTTTTTTATCTTTTCCTCAGTTGATGGACATTTAGCTTGTTTCCAGTATCTGGCTATTACCAATTGTGTTGCTATAACCATAGGTGTGCACATATCACTGTGATATGTATGATGTTTTCAGTTTTTCTGGGAATATGCTCAGAAGTGGAATAGCTAGGTTAAATAGTACTTCCAATCCCAGCTTTCTGAGGAATCTCTAGACTGACCACAGTGGTTGCACCAGTCTGCACTCCCAACAACAGTACAGAAGAGTTCATTTTTCCTTGCAGTGTCTTCAGCATTTGTTGTTGGTAGTTTTCTTTATCCTGGTCATTTTTCTGGAGTGAGATGTAATCTCAGTGTGGTTTTAATTTTCATTTCTCTAATGACCAATGATGCAAAGCATTTTCTCATGTATTGCTTTACTATTAGTATTTCCTCATCTGAGAACTGTGTGTTCATCTTAGATGCCCACTTTTTGACTGAGTCTTTGTATTTCATGGGTCTGATTTTTTAAAATATGTTTAGACAAAAATCCTTTGTTTGAGGGAGAGTGGACTAAGATTTTTCCCTAATATTTGGGTTTTCTTTTTACTCTGCTGGAGATTTCTTTTGACATGCAGAAACTCTTTAATAAGATGTGATCCCAGTTATTGATTATGTAAAGTATTTGCCATGTAGTTTGACTCTTGTTCATGGATTCTCTACCTACCCCCATGTCTTCAAGATTTTTACCTACTTTGTCTTCCAAGAGATTTAGTATTTTTTGATATTTAGATCTTTGATCCATTTAGGCTTTAGTTTAGTAGATGGTGATAGACGTGGGTCTATTTTCCGTCTTTCACATATGGAAAGCTAAATTTTTCAGCACCATTTATTAAAGAGACTCTTTCTTCCAGTGACTGTGTTTGGACCCTTTATGAAAGATAAGTTGTCTGAATGTGTTTTAGTTGTACTTGTATCTTCTAATCTATTCCATTGATCTTCAGGTTTGTTTTCATTCCAGTACCATGTTGATTTTATTACAGTAGCTTTGTACTATAAGTTCAAGGCATGGATTGTGATGCATCCTGCCTTGCCTTTGTTGCTTAGAATTGCCTTTGCTATTCTAGCTCTCTTCTACTTACAGATGAATTTTAGTAGTGATTTCTCTAGATCTGTGAGGTATACTAGTGGTATTTTGATTGGGATTGCATTAAGTCTGTAAAACAATTTTGGAAGAATGGCCATTTTCGCAGTATTTGTTCTTCCTATCCATGAACAAGGGATGTTTTTCCATTTTCTGAGGTCCTCTTTGATTAATGTTTTCAGGGTATTATAATTCTCCCTGAATAGATCTTTTACTTCTTTTGTTAGTTTGATTCCTAAGTATTTCATATTGTTGGATGCTATTTTGAAGGGTGTGACTTCTCTTATTTTTCTTTCGGTAATTTTGTTGTTAGTGTATAGGAAAGCTATTGATTTTTGCGTGTTGACTTTGCAGCTACATTACTGAATTTGCTTATTTTTATTTTTTATTTTTAAATTTTATTTAAATAGAGGGGAAAAAAGTAAAACAGAAAAAAGGGTAGAAACAATAAGAATTTCAAAAAATATAAACAGTGAGAAATTACTAGTTGATACACTACAAATTTTTTCTTGGATAAAGTTGTTCAAGTTGCAAAATTAAAGCACACAAAGTGGACATTGAAACAGTGAGGCTACAAACATTTCTATTCACTGATCCATCAAACACTTAGCAACATGGTAATCAATCCTACACACTTAAATATGCAGTTATATCCTTCAGAGCACTATTTTTCCCGCTTTTTTCTTTTTAAGCCCATTATCTGTTTAGTTATATCATGTGTCATGTTGCTCAGTACCTTACTAATCTGTTTTGTTGTTGTTATTTCCTTTTTTAAATTTTTTCTTACTTATTATTATTTGACTTTATTTTATTTCATTTTATTTATTTATTTTGTTTTGAAGGTAGTGGAATACAGCAGAACAAAACAGGATAAAGCCAGTTGAGGCAGTGCAGTAAAATTGGTACAGAACCTCACAGATGGTTACCGGGATAACAGCAATAGGTACAATAGTATACCTGATTTTCTTTACAATAGTTGTTTCTACAATTAGGTAGAGCAATATCAAAGGAAATACTGAAGTTATAAAAACACAATATTAAATAGAGCAATACCATTGATCAGAACAGAGCAAAACAGAGATAAAAATATTTGCCTTCAAAGAGATGGCAGAAGAAAATCCTCCTTATTTGCTTTATTGCATATAGTCAAACTCACAAAAGATGCTCAGATCTCTGGCTCTCACTTGCTATGGGTGGGGGATGAGATGGATGTTTGATTCTTAGCCCACATGCCGGTAGGCTCACAGCTGCCCAACAAAGCAGTGAGCTGGCTGCCTGTTTTCCCAGTTCCCCAAGTTCCAACATGGCATGGATTTCAGGAAATGCTAATATGGTTTTCACCCTGGAGTGGCTGCAGCTTGGGAGGCCACAGCCACTTACCAGAGCAGCATACTGGCTGCCAGTTTTCCCAGTGGACCAGTTCCAACATGGAGCAGATCTCAGGAAATGCTGATATGCTTCTTGCCCTGGGGCAGCCACAGCTTGGGAGGCCACAGCCACTCGCCAGAGTGGCATGCTGGCTGCCTGAATTTATTTATTATACCTAGGAGTTTTTCAATTGAATTTTGAGAGTCTTCTATATAGAGTATCTTGTCATCTGCAAATAATGATAAGTTTATTTCTTCTTTTCCTGTCATTACTCTTTATTTCTCTCCCTTGTCTAATTTCTCTGGCCAGTATTTCCAGTACTATGTTTAGTAAGAGTGGTGATAATGGACATCCTTGTCTTGTACCTGACTTCAGGGTAAAGACTTTCAGTTTTTGTCCATTAATATGATGCTGGTTGTTAGTTTGTCATAGATGACTTTTGTCATATTGAAGTAAAAACCACCTGCTCAAATTTTCTCTAAGTTTCTTATCATAAATAAGTGTTCAAACTTATCAAAATCTTTTTCTGCATCTATAGAAATGATTGTGTGATTCATATTTTTGGCTCCATTGATATGACAGATGACATTTGTTGATTTAAGTATGTTGAACCATCCCTGCATTCCTGGGATGAATCCCACTTGATCATGGTGTATAATCTTCTTGATAATTTGCTACATTCTGTTTGTCAATATTTTATTGAGAATTTTTGCATCTATGATCATTAGGGAGATTGGCCTGTAGTTGCATTTTTTAGTTGGGTCTTTCTCAGGTTTTGGAACTAGAGTAATATTTGCTTCCAGGAATGAGTTAGGGAGAATTGCTTCCCTTTCAATTTTGTTGAAGAGTTTGAGGAGTTTTGGCATTAATTCTGCACATGGGCTTTTCTTTGTTGGTAAGGATTTAATTACATTTTCAATTTTGTTAGTTGAAATTGGGTTATTCATCAGTTTTATATCTTCTTGACCCAGCTTTGGTAATTTATATATTTCTAGGAATCTGTCCCTTTCTTCTGTTTTCAAGCCTATGAGATTAGAGGTTTTTGAATAGGTGTTGATGATCTTTTGTATTTCCACAGAGTCGGTAATGATTTCACCTTTTTCATTCTGTATTGCATGAATTTGAGACTTTTCTTTCCTTTTTAAAAATTAGGATGGCTAGGGGCTTATCAATTTTATTTTTTCTTTCAAAGAACCAACTCTTTGATTCATTGATTCTTTGTATTGTTTTCTTAGTCTCTATTGCATTGATTTCTCCTTTGACCTTTATAATTTCCTCATTTCCTTTGGCTTTTGGCTTGATTTACTCTTCTTTTCTAGATGTTTGAGATGTAGCATCAGGTAGTTTATTTGTGTTCATTCTGTTTTCCTGATGTGGGAGTTTACCACGATAAATTATCCCCTGAGGACTGTTTCACTGAATCCTACAAGTTCCTGTAAGTTGTATTTGTATTTGCTTGTAGATAATGTTTAATATCTTCTTTAATTTCCTCTGTGCCCCATTGATTTCTCAGGAGTGTATTACTCAAACTCCATGTGTTTGTAGGATTTTTGCAGTTTCTTTTAAAATTAATTTCTAGTTTCATAGTGCTATGATCCAGTAACATGCATGGGATAATTTCAATTCTTTTGCAGTTATTTAAGCATGTTCTGTGGCTACTATATGGTTTATTTTAGAGAATGTCACATTTGCTGCTAAGAAGAATGTATTTTTTGATGTTGTTGATTGGAACATTCTGTATGCATACACCAAGACCATTTGCTCACAGGTGTCATTCAGTTCGGTTATTTCTTTGTTGATTTTCTGTCTAGTTCATTTGTCCCTTTGTGTCAATGGCATGTTAAGGTTTCCTGTTATAATTGTGCTATTGCTTATTTGATTTTTCATTTCTTTTAATATTTATTTTGTATAGCTGGATGCTCTTGAATTTGGAGCATATATATTTAAGGTTGTTATCTCTTCCTCTGGAAGTTTTTCCCTAACTAGTAAGTAGTGACCTTCTTTATCTCTTTGGATCATTCTTGGCTTGATGTTCACATTGTCTGCAAACAGAAAAGCTACCCCTGCTTTTGGGGGGATTCCTGTTGCATGAAATATTGTTTTCCATCCTCTGACTTTCAGTCTATGAGTTTCCCTTTGGTTTAAATAGGTTTCATGTAGACAGTGTATATTTGGATGTGGTTTCTTGATCCAGTTTGCCAGTCTGTTTCTTTTAATTGGTGAATTGAGACCATTTACATTAATGGCTATAACTGATATATATTGGTCTATTTTTAACATGTTATCTTTCTGCTGTTGCTTCTTTACCTTTCCACTCTGTTTAATTGTCTGCCTTGCTTAGTGTTTTTTTTTCTATTCCTATCTAGAATGTCTTTCAATTTTCTTTGCAGGTTTGGTTTGGTGGTCATGAAGTTCTTCAGCTATTCTTTGTTGCAGAAGTATATTATTTCTCCATCCATTTTGAAAGACAGTTTTGTGGAATACATCAGTCTGGGTTGGAAGTCATTTTCCTATAGGATCTGAAATATTTCACTCCATGCTCTCCTTCTTTTTTAAAAAAAATTTGTACTATTTATTTATTTTTATGACAGGGTCTCACTATATAGAGCAATCTGTGTCCTTGGACTCATTTATGTAGCCAGGCTGGGCTCATACTTACTGCTATACTCCTGCCTAAGCCTCCACAAGTGCTGGGATGGGTGTGAGTCACTGCACCTGTCATAATTTGTATTTTTGTAATGGTCAGTCATGTTGGAAATCTCTTCATATGTATATTTGCAATCTACACTCACTTTCCAGTAACATGTTCTTTGAGTCTTTTGCCAGTCTTCTGGTTGGAAAGTTTAATTTTTCACTGTTGAATCCTGAGAGCACTTCATGTACTTTAGACGTGAGTTCTTTATTAGACACATGATTTGCTACAGTTTTCTGTTCCTGTAGCTTGTCTTTTGATCCTCTATTGGGATCTTTTGCAGAGCAAATACTTTTTATTTTGATAAAGTCCAGTTTGTGGATTATTTTTTCATATTATGAATTGTTCTTTTATTATTATGCCTAAGAATTCTCCATCAATTTCTAATTTGAAAGATTCTGCTTTCATAAAAATTTTATAGTTTTTTTTCTGCACATTTTGAGTTGACATTGTATAAAGTGAGTGGTTCAGGCTGGTGTTTGATTTCTGACTATTGACAAGCAGTTATTCTATTTGTCAAAAAATGCTTTCTCTACAGAATTACCTTTACATCTGGGTAAAAAAAATCATGTGGCCATGCATGCGGGGACATTTGTGTTTCTCTATTCCATTCTGTTGACCTACTGGGGACATTTGAGACATATCTTATTCCTCCAGCAGAGTGAGTGCTCAAAATGTATTATTTTTTATTTAACATTGTTTTTGTTATTCCAGTTGTTTGGCTTTGAGGTAGTAAGGACCTAACCCAGGGGCTTCACACTGAGCCACATCTCCAGTCCCACCCTCTTTTTTTGGAGACAGTCTTATTAAATCTTCAAGTTGTGCAGGTGGGGCTCAAACTTGTACTCTTCCTGCCTCAATCTCCCAGAGCCCTGGGGATTAGATGCCTGCACCACCATACTAGTTTATCACCATAAATTCCAGAATAATGATGTCAATGTCTATTAAACATCTTGCTAAGATTTTGATATAAATGTCAACACTATTACATCAATTTAGAAATAGTTGATGACTTATATGTTATATCATCCAATCCATGATTGGATTCTCTCTCCAGTTTCTGTATTTAGACCTTAGATTATCTTAATCCATGTTTTATAGTTTTCAGCACACAAGGACTATATTTTCTTAGATTTACAATTAAGCATTCTGTCCTTATGCAAAAACCATAACTGGAATTTTATATTTAATTTTGCTTTCCAGATACATATTTCTAGTACGCAGCAGTACACTTGATCTTTTTCTCTTCTGGGGCCTGGTTGAGCTCTTTCAATATGGTTTCTGTTACTCTAAATTTGCTCTGGATTTTCACAGTCTTAAATATGATGAATCATGCTATGTGCTCTGGAGAACCTGAGAAGAACACATCCTACACCAGCTGTGAGTGGTTTATACTGGAGAAAGAAATCAGGTCCTGTTTGTTAATGGTGTTGGTGAGATTTTCCCTGTGTTTACTAACATTTTTATTGCTCTCCTTTCTGTCTACATAGTTTTGATGGCTCTAAGTATCTCATATAAGTATCATCATGTGATATTTGTTCCATTTTTGACTGTCTTCTTTCATTTAGCCCAGTGTCTCCAAGATTCACCAGTGTTGTAGCTAATGTTAAAACTGCCTTCTTTTTTAAGGATGCCAAAAGTTCCACTGTCTGAACTCCTCTTTAATGTTTTGGAGTTTGTCCTTTCTGTTCTTTCATGATAACTTCAATAACATAAGATGAGATGCTGAGTCTGCAGGTGCTATCCATGTACATTTTAACCTGGAAGTCCAGACACATGGTGGTGCATCTGTAAACAGTACCTTTACAAATCATAGTCTTATTTCTGAACTCAATTTCACCAAACAATACAAGAAAAGAAACTCCATTTTTCCACTAACAAGTATGTAGTGACCTTCTCTATCTCTTTTAATCATTTTAGGTATGAAGTTCACGCTGTCTGCAAATAGAAAAGCTACCCTTGCTTTTTTCTGGGTTCCTGTTGCATGGAATACTGTTTTCCATCCTTTGAATTTAATCTATGAGTTGCCTTTTGGGTCAGATGTGTTTTTTGTATACAGCATATGGTGGGGTCCTGTTTCTTGATCCATTCTGTCAATCTATTTCTTTTTATAGGTGAATTGAGGCCATTTATATTTATGGATATCACTGATATGTACTGGCTCGACTTTGCCATGTTATGTTCCAGTTGTTTCTTTCTGCTTTTCCCCTTATTTAATTGCTTATCCTACCTGGTGGTTTCTTTCTGCTGTTGTTTTGGATATTGTGGTCATATTTATCTCTTTCTAGTATGTCTTTCAGTACTCTTTCTAGGGTTTTTTTGGTGGACATGAATTTCATCAGTTGTTCTTTGTCATGGAAGTATCTTTTTTCTCCATTAAATATGAATGAAAGTTTTGCTGGGTACATCAGTCTGGGGTGAAGGTTGTTTTCTTTCAGGGCTTGAAATACCTCACTCCAAGCCCTTCTTGACATGAGGGTTTGTGGTGAAAAGTCTGCTGTTGTTCTAATGGGCTTTCCTTGATAGGTGAGTTGTGTCTTTTCTCTGACAGCTTTTAGCATTCTATTTTTATGCTGTATGTCAGAGATCTTAATTATTATGTGTCTGGGTGTGGATTTATGCTGATTGTGACTGTTTGGTGTTCTATATGCCTCACTTATCTACATATCAGATTCTTTCCCCATGTTTGGGAATTTTTCTGCTATTTTTTCTGTAAATACTTCACGTATGTCATTTGCCTGGTCTACTGTATCTTCACTAATGCCCATTATTCTTATATTGTTGCTCTTGGCATCATCATGAGCTTCTGGTTTGTCATTTCATGCTGCTTTGTCATTTTTATTTTTATTTGTTTTAATTTTTTATTTAAAGAGAAGCAAAAGCATGTAAAGGTTAAAGATAATACAGAATTCCAAAAAAAGAAACAATAAGAAATCACTAGTCAATAAATTACATATTTTCCTCTTAGAATAGTTGTTCAAGGTAGAAAACTAAAGCATACAAAGTAGATAGTTGATCAGTGAGAGAGTAAACAGCTACACATTTATGAGTCTCTACATGTATTTCTATCCTTCCTGTATTAGAGGGGAAAACAAAACTTAGCAAGAAAAAACAAAATTAATTCCTATAAAAACATGAAACCAAAAAGTCATATAAAACCACAGTACAAGGCGATCTACAATGATTACTGTGTTGTTTCTTATTATCTTCAATAGAATATCTACATCATCAGGCATAGTTGAATGTAGCAGTTTAATTGAGTAAAGCAGTAAATAACAATATTAGTAAAAATAAAGCATTGTAGACAGTATAAAATTTGAAAGGCAGGTAATAATCAAACCATAGTGGATATTCTAGTGGATCTTGCCATCTTAAGTATAAGCAGTTGCCTATACTCTCATACTTGATACTATCAATCATAACAGTTTTGAATAAAATCTATCAATACAAAACAGCAATTCAACAAACCAGATTCAACTACAATCAGTTATGGTAAAACCATGTATATTTTACAGAGCTTTGGATTTAGTTAAAAGGAAATTAAGGATGATTACCATACTATATCCTGTTATTTTTGGGATTGCTGTCTGTGCCCACAAATATAGTATAGGTAGAATGACTGGAACAGAATATAATCCATCTAAGCAGAGGAGTGTGAGTAATATGGGTTTTAAATCCTGGTTCACTATTAACAATATAATGTGTCGAGGCAATCTGTGTTAGCGATTCTAGTTATCCTTCTCTGCCTCATTTCTGCTATTCTATTTTTATGCCTTTGTTTGTCTAGTTTTCTCTTTTATTCTACTGCCTTCCCCACTCATTGCGGACTTTCTGCCACTGTTCCTAGAATCCCAGTGTTTTTTTTTATCTCTCTCTAGAATGTCCTTTAGTATTCTCTGTAGGGTTGGATTGGTGGTCACAAACTCCTCCAGTTCCTCTTTGTCATGGAAGCATCTTGTTTCTCCATTAATTTCTAGTGACAGTTTTGCAGGGTACATCATTCTTGGCTGGAGGTTACTTTCTTTTAGGGCTTAGAAGACTTTTTCCAAGCTCTTCTTGATCTGATATTCTTTGTGGAAAAGTCAGCTGTGATTCTGATGGGCTTACCTTCATAGGTAATCTGTTGCTTTTCTCTGATGGCTTTTAATATTCTGTTTTTATATTGAATTTCTGGTATCTTGATTATTATATGTGTGGCTATAGATCTGTTTTGGTTGTAGGTGGCTGGTTTTCTGTATGCCTCACATAACTGAATGTCATTTTCTTTTTCCATGCTTCTAAAGTGTTCCTTAATGATTTCCATGAATAGCCTTTGTAATTCACCTGTATGTATTCTTGCTTCTTCAGTCATGTTTATTATTCTTAAATTGTAGATTCTCTTCTCATCTTCTAGCCTTTGTATTGTTAATGCCTGTTTCCTTGTTATTTTTAAGAGATCTTTCCTTTCATGATCACACATTGCAAACTTGTCTTCAAGTTTTGATAGTCTATCCTTAGTTTCTTTTAAGGAGTTTTGCCAGCTTTGAATTGAGTTTTTAATTTCCTGGTAGTCTCTTTGAATCTGCTTCATGTATTCTTATTTTCTTTATATTCTTTATTGGATATTTCTCTCCTTTTTTTGTGTTCCTCCCTTCTTTCATCTTTATCTTCCTGAGAGATGCTTCCTGAGAGCATTTCTTTTATTACTCTACTCATATCCTGCTTTACCTGATTTAATATTTCCATTTTGAGCTCATCTACAGCGTCCCAAAGATATCTCTTAATGTCCATTGAAGCCATGTCTGATGTTGTGTGTTTGCCACCCTCAGTCTCCCTTGTTTTTCCTTCTCCTGGATCAGTGTTCTCAGTATTCTGGGTTGGGGGCCTCCTCCTGCCTCTTTCTCCTGTCATGGCCCTGGCTTCTTCAACACTGGTTACCGGGCATGTCCCAGCCCCCTTCTCTGTTGGCCATGTTTCCAACAAAGAACACTGTCAAGGGAACTCTGCCCTCTCCTGCCTGCTCTTGTCACTAAGGTGTAAGCAGCTGCTGTATTTGCCTGTGCCTCCCCACTGGGCCAGTCAAACTTCATGAGCCTTCACCCAGTTAGTACTTGCTAGGTGCAGGGAATTGATTTGGGATGGCTCATTGGGTCCCAGTCAGAGGCGTGTCCTAGTCCATGCAAGGCCCAGGAATCTGCTCTTGGGAGGGAGGAACCAACTGAAGACACTGGCACTCCTGAATCTGCTCTTGGGAGGGAGGAACCAACTGAAGACACTGGCACTCCCAGTTCAGGCTCTTCCTACCAGATCCCAACATGTTGCCCATTTGGTCACGCCCTTCCCTTGGGGGGGTCTCATTCCCAGCATTGACTGGTTAATGAAGGTCCCTTCACTGTCTCAGCTCTCAGTTGGGCTCACCAACCCCCAACTTCAGCACTGCTGTGCTTCCTGTGAGTGGCAGCAGGAAGGAGTTTGGGTGGCTCTGCAGGCTGGCCCAGATTAAGGTCTTTGCAAACTTGGCAGGTCGCCTCTAATGAAAGCACTGTGTCCTGTAATTTTTAGTTGTTTCAGTTGTAGTCCTGAAGTGTTTGACGAGCTTTTTTACATTTTAATTTCTTCCTGTGTCAAGAGTATCCATCTCCCTCTGTCTGGGTCTCTCCAGGGTGTTTTATTCTGGCAAATGAGTTGTTTCTCCTGGGAAGATTTGCATTTTGTTGCTCATTGATTGGCCATCTTGTCTTCTCCTGCTTTATCATTTTTAAAACTTCTATCCTTTCCTGATCACTAATTGTGATCCTGTCCTCAAGGTCCGAAATCCTATCTTCAGCTTCCTTTAGGCAGTTTTGCAAGCTTTCAATAGAATTTTTTGTTTCTTGGATGTCTCTTTGAGTTTTTTTCATGAATTCTGCTTGTTTTCTATATTGTTCATTCAAAGTTTCAATCAGTTTCCCATGCTCATGTACTGTTTTCTCTATTTCTTCTTTAGCTGCATTCAACAACTCCTTTACTAAAGTTGTTACTTCTATCTTTATGTGGGAGGGTAATTCTAATTTGATTTTCTCTATAGCCTGATGAAGTTGTTATTTTATTTCACTTGCTATCTTTTTAGAGATTCTCAGTGTGTTGTTTTTGGGGTCCTCTATTTCAATGTCTCCTATACTTGCTTCTGGTGAACTCTATGTTTGAGACTGCATTTTTCTTTTTTGTTTTGTAATTTTTACTCTGCCTGATGTTATCTACGTGTAGGAGGGGATTACACACAGTCTTTTCAGACTCAGCAAAGTCTTAGTGAGTTGTAGGAGGTTTTACTACTGGCCCTATGTATCCACTGTACACTTCTATTTTAGGGGTATCACCACACTGATACAGTTAATCTGCTGTAGTCCAAGGTTTGCTGCCTAGGAGCAATGTTCCAAATTTTTTCACACTAACTGGAGCCTGCTGAGGTCTTCTGATGTTCCAGGTGGGAGGGCGGGCCCAGATAAAACAGTCCAGGGCAGTTTTCAGTGTTGAGCAGGCTTCTGAGATGTTCCAGGTGGCAGGGTGTACCCACAGTGGAGATTCCAGGCAGCCTACACTTGGGGTGGGTCTCCTAGATGTTCCTGGTGGAAGGGAGGGCCTCCAGGGGAGGTTCCAGGCAGCCTACACCTGAGGTGGGCTTCCTCGATGTTCCACGTGGCAGGGTGGGCCCACAGGGGAGGTTCCAGGCAGCCTACACCTGAGGAGGGCTTCCTTGATGTTCCTGGTGGCAGGGTGGGCCCTCAGGGTAGATTCCAGGCAGCTTACCCCTGATGCATGCTTCCACTAAGTTCCTGGTGGCAGGGAAGGCCCATGGGGGGGGTTCCAGGAAGCTTAGGCCTGATGCAGTCTTCTCCATGCTCTTCTTGACTCAATTGTTTATTTTGAGAAGTCTGCTGTGAATCTGATTGGTTTTCATTTGTAGGTGATCTGTCTCTTCTCTAGCAACTTTTAATATTCTGTTCTTATGTTGGATTTCTGGGATGTTGATTATTATATGTCTGTGTGTAGTTTTATTTTGGTTATGGGTATTTGGATTTCTATATTATTCATTCATGTGTATGTCAGTTTCCATTTTCCTTTTTGGGAAATTTTCAGTTGTATTACTTCTGTAAATATCCTCTTGATAGCATTTGTGCTGTCACCTTCTTTTTCATTTATCCCTATCAATCTTATATTGTTTTTCTTTGTATCATCTTGCAGCTGTTGAATTGTTATATCCTTATTCCTTATAATTTATAAAACATCTTTCTTGTCCTGTTCACTAGCTGCAGTCTTCTCTTTGAGGTCTGAAATTCTATCTTCCCTTTTGTGGAGGCAGTTCCATCAACTTTTGATGGAATTTTCTATTTCCTGTATATCTCTTTGAATCTGCTTCATGAATTCTGTTTATTTCATATATATATATATATATATATATATATATATATATATATATATATTCAATATATATATGTATATATATTCATAGTTTCCATCTTTTTGGACTGTTCCTCTAATTTTTTAACTATGTCTTCTTTAGATGTGCTCAGTATTATTTTCATTGCATTTATCATTTCTTCTTTTATCTGGGAGATTCTTTCTGATCTGAGTTCTTTTATAGCTTCCTGGAGTTTTTACTTCAGTTGCTATCATTTCAGGAATTTCAGGTGTATAACTTACATTCTGTTCTATGTCCATATCTCCTAGGCTTGCTTGGGATGAGCTGGAGGTTTGAGATTGCATTTTGCTGCTTCATTTTGTCACTTTCCTGTATTGCCAGGTTTTGAGTGACACTCCAAAGCTTCTCTGAGTGCTGGAAATGTCAGTCACCTTGGCTCCCAGGACAGAATGGATGTTGCTGAGCATGGCCTAGTTTGGCCCATGAGCACCTCCTGTGCATCCTCCAATGATTTAGGATGTTGGACAGGGTCTTACCTACTTGGAATGATGTTCCAAAGCTTCTCCATTGTGCTGGGAATCACCACATGTACCTTGAGCTCCTAGGACACTAATGCTCTGTACTAAATTTGATAGGTATTATGTATGTTTAATTTAAAAAATTGTAAGAAAAAGACCTTTAATAAAACTTACCTTCTGAGGTATGAGAATAAGAAAATAAATATCAGTAATTGAATAAATTTCACAATCTCACAAAGTCTCAAACACTATATTAAAAGAGACAAAGTGACAAAGGAGAGAGGACTGAAAAGGACTATCTCTAATGAGATATTATTTATGCTAAGATCTGCACATTTCACAAATGAAAACAGATGCATTATTAACTAGAATCATCTTCCAGGAAGAAAGAACAGCAAGTTAAAGACAGTAAATGAAAAACAGCACTGCTGTTTTAATGACATAATTAAAAGAAATATTCCTGAAGCATTGTGAACAAGGCATATAAGGCTAGAGAACCATTGAGCTTAGCTGAGGCTAGATATCTCATGGCACATTATGCAATAGTTAGTTTTGAATATTGGTATAAGTACAATGAAAAGTCATGTTAAAGTTTACATAACTGTTCAAAAACAACTCATTGCTATGGGAAGAGTAACAGTAGAAAGGCTAGTTTGAACAGAAGTTTAGCAAACAGTTGCTTGTGCTAGAAAAGTAGTAGTGTAAATTGTGCAGGTTGGTAGACTCAGAATTATATTTTATATTCTTAGTATACAGTGGTTCCTAGCAACATTTGTTTCAACTTCTTGGTGTCTTGAAAAAAAAATTGGTTAAGAGATACAGGAAAGTTATTTCAAATGTACAGTTATTAAATTACAAAGTGAAAGTGAGTCTGTAAACAGACTCACAGTTGACATTAAGATAAGACAAAGGGGACCTTTGAAACTGAAATTCCTCCATTGGCTTTTCTCTCACACAAGGCATTTGGATAAGTATTCTATCAATACTCTTGTACAATACTTGGCCTAGTGTCAGATTTAAACTCTCCAATGAAAGACTCACTTGGTTTGTCCCCATATGTAAATGAAGAGTTTAAATAACAATTTTCTGATTGATTCCATATACAATGCTCCAGTGCTGCCAAGTCATCCTGGATCCTCTGTTCTGAACACATTCCCTGGTTTTGAGGGATTCCATTTAGTTGTTCAATAGGTTTTGGCTCAACATAAATCCCCTACCTAATTTACTCTTGACAGACAAAATCCCTATAATTCTTTATGGGATGCTGACAGAATGGAAGTCTCTTTTTTCTTATGGCTGCTTCCTGGTGAAAGGGGTTGTAAACTGTACTTACTGGGGACCATGAGCTGTATGGCTACCTTTGGATGTTGGGACCTACTTCTGGATTACAAAGACCTTATCAGAAGTGCCTCCATAATAAGAATAGTTGGGCAAATTTTTCAATAGGGAAAAACACAATGAATTTTTCAGGAGACTCATTTGCTAGTTTGTTTAGTCATCTGAAGGTGGAGGATTCAAAGGCTAGAATAGATAATTTTGCTACTAGACTCAGAGAGTAGGGGACAAATAGGAGACAGAGGATGTCAGGCTATTCTTGGTCTACTTTAATTAGAGGACTGTGGTAAAACTATTAATAAGGAAGATTTTTTTCAGTTAAAATTTGGGAGAACTTTTATGAGGAGTTTTATTTCCATGCCTCCTGTTTAGAAGAAAGCCTGGTGGAGAGGTGTATGAGGTATACGAGATAAACTACCAAGACCCAAACTGCCATAGCTCTAGAAAGATTATCCACATTATAAATTCAATGAAAACAAGGATTCCCAATAAAGGTTCTCATTTTATGTCATGACAGATGAAGACACATGATAAGTGGATCCACAACTCTACTGGAGTCTTGCTTTTGAAAGAGGAGCCTCAGATTTTTGAGAGGTTCACAGGAAAGTTTCTTTTTTGGTTGTACTTTGCCTCAAATAGTTCAGGTAGGGTTAGATTTACCCAAGAAAGATGTACCCAGCTACCTGTCTCTGCCAAGTGTACTTCAGTTGATGTGGCAATAATCACTGAAAAGAGGATTTTTCATCTTCATTTTAATTGGTCTACAGAAGTCACTTTTATTCCAAATTTTCATGAGCACTTTGTGTCCATGGTGGATGCTATGTTTGCTCCACACTAAGAGATTGAGGGATATTGTTTCCATATTAGATAATTGGCTTTTTGTACTTGATGTAGGCTAATAAGGTGCTGTAAGAACCTTATAGACACTGGGTCCACTGCCATATCAGAACATAGAAAAGGCTTGACATTTAGGATCTCAAACGAATTCCTATTTGGCCTGATTTCAGATGTATTTTGCAGCTTATTCAGGGATATATGCAATAATCAGAGCCCAGATTCTTGGCCACATTTTGTCAACATTAATTTTTCTATGGCTGGCTGTTTCAATATTTTGGAAGGAAAAAGTTTTCCATGCAGAATAGTATTCCTAAAGTCTTTGAAGCACCTTGAATTATTTAAGACTGAAAAGAAGGACCATTTTCTTTCTAAATGGCCTAGAGTAGTCCAAACTGGGGGATGATTACTCTGGCAATTACTGCTTCTATAGCCTTTTATGAATGGGCAGAAAAGTATTTGATCCAAACTGTAAAAATGTCAATTAAGACTAACAAATATTTAAACTCTACATTGAGGCATGTGGGTAAAGTTTAATCACAAATTCTTTATAGTTATTTCATTATATCGTGCAGTGGGACCAACCTGTTGATCAATAAATTGAGAGAGTTCCAGTATAATCTCAGCAGGTAAAATCTGCTTTGGTCTTTATTAATATTGGAGAATGGCACTCAATTTTATCAGTAAATTACTTCTTAGTTAGAGAGTAGGACACTACATGAGAAATAAAAACTGAGGAGATTATAAGAAAAGGTTAAGTGACAAACAATATATTAGCCTCTCCAAGATTTGGAATAGAAACAGAAAAATAATTTGGGCAAGAAAATAAGAAACAAAGTGGGTGTCCAGGACCTAACAAGAATCTGATGAGAAAATTGGAGCCTACAAAGAAATTGAAGAGGCAGAACATAACACAGGAAATGGTAGGGACAATCTGCAGTTTTTCTTTGACTCTTGGCTCATTGCTTTTGAGAAAGACCAAGTATACAGAGACAAAGTGAAAGTTAAGGCCTCCAAAGACAATCATGGAGAAATACAACAGTGGAATGGAGGAATCAGTCCATAGCAGCAGGTGATGAGTGACACCACTTGAAGCACTTGCCATATTCCATGGAGAGAGTGTTTAGGACCCATTCAAAAAGGAGTTGATTAAAATTAGAACTTGGACAAACTGTGGATTGACATCATGTCAGTGCTATCCTCAGAGGTATGGTACAACAATTACTGGATCAGGGACAGCCACAGGAAATATCTATGATCAGGGAGCCAGTCAGGCCAGTAAGTGATCTCTGGATGGGTTTAAGATTTTAAAAAATCTACCACTACAAACAGAGCCTAAGCTCAGATTGAATCATTCTGTATTTCAAATTTGCAGAAGTGGTACCCTCACTCTAATGCTACTGCATGATGGTGACAGCATCCAGAATGAATGTGGGTTCTGATTCCCTTCTTTGTCTATCAACCTGAGCAGGGACATATCTTGAATTTTATACTGCCCTAAACTTAAACATCCCAGAATAACACAACACATTTGAAATCACAAATGTCTATTATTTTCTGGCTTGCTGTTTGTTTGTTTGTTTTCATTTTGGGTTTTGTGAATGTATGCATTTTGCTTTGAAGGTTTACTCTGTTTTTCTTTCCCTTCTTTATTCTTTATTAGTATCATGGAGTAGTAAAACCTTCCTTTGACATTCTGTCTTGCTTATTATCACTTTTTCTTCTTTTTCTTCATTATTTTTCTCTTCTTCATCTTAATTTTCTCTCTTTAATCATTTCTTATTGCTATACTCTATAGAATTTTTTTCTCTTTTTCTTTTGTATATTTTCTCTCACAAGTTTATCTTTTACCTTTACTTAATTCTATAAACATGCTTCAACTCCCCAATAAGATGTTTTCTAAACATGTCTGTCTCCTTCTTCTCACAATATAGATTGCAATATTTCAAAGTTTTCCTCTTGCATTCCCCCATTGCCAAACACTATAGCTGTATTAGGATAATGATAACATTTTGTAAGTCTCTGAGAGCTAACTGCAAAATAACAATTGGATTCTTATCTAGCATTAATAGAGATACCAAAGTTGTATTTAGTATATGTCGGCTATAAGTGAATACATGTATTGTCTAAATGCTTACATCAAAATTTTAATTTTCTTTTTAAAAATTTTAATATTTTATTAGTACATATTTGAGATACATAGTAGATATATACATGGTGGGGAATTGGTATGCATTATGGATTAAAAACTAGTGACAAACTTAACACCTGATGAATTAAATCACCATGGAGCTGAATGTAGATGGCCCAACTGAGGAAAGTTGCCAGTATAAAAGGACATGTGGCGAGGAAGTTTGAGGCATTGTGGGTTCTCCCAAGTGTTGCTGTTTTGAGGTATTGTTTCTCCTGGAATTCATCATGACTAGCTTCCCCAACATGAGTATGGCCATTATCATCAGAGGAGATTGTTGGTGAGAGTGGCTGTGGTTCACTTTGGGTGAACTCTGCCCCTTAAATTGAGTATTGCTTCCTGGCTCTGGAGGGGAAGATGTGTGCTCTTTAATCTCCAGGATAATCTTGCCATGATGGATTCCTGGCATGTACTCAGTGGTTCTCCTCATCAGAGGAGACTGGGGCCTCCTTTAATCTTTAATCCTTTAATCACTGAAGTTGATTTTTATTTTCAAGGCAGCTATAGTCCTTATTTTGAGTGTGACTTCTTGGCTCCAGTGTAGAACACTTGGTCTACTGGCCCAGCTTCTTTATCGTGCTAGCATAGACTTTTTAGCTTCCACTGCTTGCCTTTGGGCCTTCCTAGTGCAGATCCATAAAACAGACTGGCATGAGTCCTTTTTGTGGCCTCTAGACCTTCAGTTTGACTGTGGAAGGCATTTTCATGGGCTCTAGATCTTCATCTTGTCATATGCAGGACATTGCTTTGGGATCCAGGCCCTTGGCTGAATATTCTAGGTCTTTAGTGATGTGGACAGATTTCCTGCACTTTTTTGTGTTTAACTCTGTGTGACCATCATAAAATAATATTATTAATTCTGTTTCCTGATTGTAATTGTTCTCCTCACAAAACCTGACTAAAAGAGTATGTATGCACATCTCATCTTAATCCTTTTTAAATTCCTCTTTCCCTCCTTTCCTTCCTTTCTTTTCTCTCCCTAGATCTCCTTTTTACCCACAAAATGTCTACAACCCTGTTCCCTGTAATGTATCTTTTATTGTACCCTTTAAATATTTTATACTTTGGATTTCTTGAATAAAAGAAAACACATATTATTTTCCCTTCTTTTGGAGGGGATACTAGGAGTAAAACTCAGGATATCACACTTGCCAGGCAGATGCTCTTCAACTGAGCTAAATCCTGGGTCCTACCCTTATGTGCCTGATTTATTTCACTTAGGATTATGATCTCATTATGCATCCATTTTCCTTCAAATGTGCAAGTTTATCATTCTTTATGGGAAAGTAGTACTCCATTTTGTATGTACACCCCATTTTTTCATCTATTATTTGACATATACATGGCTTGACATGGAGAACAATTATAGTGACCGGAAAGTAGGAAAGTGAGTTTCTTTATGTTCCTTATATTGTATGTAGGCTACCCAATCTAGGGCACTTATGGCACTCATAACCTTAAGCCTAGCCAAAAATATGCCAAATCAATCAGTGGACTGAATCACACAACCTTAATCCCAGCATCACACAGTCTAGATTCAGCCAACAATGAAAAAGCCATATGACAACATGAGGCTTTGGAGGAATATCGCAAAACATAATATTCCAAACCCACCCCTCCCTACAAAGATTCACACATTCCTTTACACAAAATAGATTTAGTCTATCTCTAAGAGTTACCAAAGTCCTAACAGTTTAACCATTGCTTAAAAGCCCAATTCAACAATATCCTTTGAAATTTAAGGAAAACTCCTAGCTGTGAGCCCCTATAGAAAAAAACGTAATCTTTATGTACTGCAAACATGTAGAAATTAAAAAAGGAACCAATGTTTCAACATTTAACCTTTGAATTCACGTGTCATAGCAGGAGTAAAGAACCTCTGACTCAGACTCATCTCAACCACAATTATGGATATAGAATTAGAGGAGATTATTCCCTGGAAGGAAGTAAAAGCAAATTAAACACATCAAAGAGGAATTAAATTTGTTTAGTCATAATGTTCAGGGTACCCTGGGCTTCATGGAAGGTAATGCGGGTGCTCAGAACATAAGGCATTGCAGTATTCCCCAGGCCCATTTAGTTCTCTCTTTTGGAGCAAGCATTGAGCATTTTGCCTGGCCTATCTTCTCTCTGGGAATGGAGAAGCCTTCTCTCTGGGAATGGCTTCCTGCACATGAATCAGTGACATTAGTTGCCTGATACATGCATCAGGAAATGAGTGGTGCTGTAGTAAAGTCACATGCCCAATGTTAAGCTATTTTGAATTTAAAGTAGAATCTTTTCCTTTTTTGACCTTGAATTTTCCTTTGAATGATTTACATGTACTTAAAGCACTGTCAGTTGCTACAGTCATAATTTTGGCTTTTATTTTTTGTTTCAGTTTTTTACATTGTTGCTTTTGTTTGTTTCCTTCCCTGTTTATCTTACTCCAGCTCACTATTATTGAACTCAGAAATGATATGTCCAACAGTTGGATCAATGGTTTCTGGGAGCCCAGTTGAAGATTTTGTATTTGCATTTATTATCAGGCTGATTGATTAATGAAATGCTGTCCCATTTGTACTTGTTAATCTTTGGTTGTTCAATTTAAA
Organism: Hydrochoerus hydrochaeris; assembly: GCA_004027455.1. Taxonomy (NCBI): domain Eukaryota; kingdom Metazoa; phylum Chordata; class Mammalia; order Rodentia; family Hydrochaeridae; genus Hydrochoerus; species Hydrochoerus hydrochaeris. Next base: position 124,733 of record PVLA01003006.1, read on the forward strand.
TTTGTGTATTTATGGAATGGTTCTGCTAAGCAACTATTAAGGACAGCTGGATTTTTCTCTATGCCTTGAGTAAACTCTTAATAATTTAAAGGTTTGTTGATGCAATATTTTATTCCCATGAATAGTGCATGGATTATTTTAGATCACATGTTTAGTACATTTCCACTGTTAAAATAGTAGTATTCTTCAGTTCAGAAAAAAGTAACTTTGGTTAGGTGTCCTTTCCTTTATACATATTATCTACATATCTTCTAAGCTCTTCTAGGTTTCTCTGTTTTTCTTTTGGGATATGGAACATGGCCGGGACAAATTGGACATCTCACCATGAAATGTCAAAGCAAGGGTTAAAGTGTGAATCTCATCAACAAATATAATATGATCAGAAAATTGGCCCAAATTTTCTATGTGTTGTTGGATGTCTGTTATGAAAAATGATCCTGGATGTGATTATGTGAGTAGCACCCTCTACTCCTTTCTTAAGGGAATGATGAACTGTGAGTTAGAATTGTATATATATACTCTGTATTGTAATCCTGTTTAAGGAACATAAAGAAGGATGAAGGAAGTCCTGGGTCTCTCTGGGGAGCTAGCTATTTATATGATTTATGAGTCAGTTGGTGCTATAATTGAGCTGTTTTTCTGACCTGAGAATTATAAAGAGGATGTTGAATTGATCTTCCAGTATGATTTTTTGATTAAACAGTTTGAAAAGACACATATTTCCTTCAGAGACATGTACAGATTTGAGCAGGACATCATCAGGTATATCAATCCCTTTTGGGGGTTTTCTGTAAGTAAAATATCTTTTGGGCCTTGGCAGAGGGATGGTTACTCATAAAGAAGCACAAAATCAGAACATAAGTGATTTTAAATAACAATCCTTGCCTTTTATAGAAAAGCTCTAACTGAAGAATAGTCTTGTAACTTTGACTTATATTCTGTACTCCTTTCTCAACATTTCCTAATTTACAATGGACTCAAAGAGTATTGCAATAGAAGATAATTTGTTTTCCTCTCAGATTTTTATGGCCAAATTCTTTGCCTAAATGTCCTTTCAAAGACTCATGTGGTCATGGGGGTTGGATTTTTCAGACATGGTTGAATCTAGATTGTGATTAGTTAACTGTCTTGTTCTGGGATTGGAGATGTGAATACTATACAAATCCTAGGTTTACTAGATTGAATACAATATATAATGCTTTTTGTTTTTGCTCTTGTTGATTTTGCTGTCTTCCACCATCATGAACTGTTGTCCCTCCGTCATGCCACCCTGCTTTGGAGTCAGTGAATTTGAACTGAAACCTCCCTAAACTGTCAGCTAAATAAACCTTTTCTTTCTTAATTTTGGATGTCAGGTATTTTGACTCTGCAATGAAAGACAAGTAGCTAAGACAGAGATCCCTGCAGTGGGTTTCAGTCTCCTGCCTGGAGGTACAATATATGGCAGGAAGAGAGACAGACAAAGTCGGAGTGCAGCAGAAATCTGGAATGACCAGTTGTTTGTAGAGAAAAGTAGGTCTTGAGGTGCTCGTAACTTTGGAATTTATTCTTTGAGGAAAATAATGAAGAGGTTCTGGTGGAATGTAGTATATTAGTGGTGAAGTTGGCAAGGTTTGTAAATGAAGGAACAAAGCATTCCTATGGAATGGACAGGAATAGCCAGATTTAGTTCATGGTTTACAAGTAATTGTAATGTAGACAATTTCAGGAAGTAATTTTCCTCTGGAATTAAGCAGGCCTTAGCACATATGTTATTTCATATGTTAGTCCTATGGTGTCACACCTTATCTACCTGAGCTCAACAGTAGCCATTGATAATAAACTATTTTAGTTCATCATCAGCCAACTGCTTTCATGAAGATATATAGACAGCGCTGGACAGACTCACTAATTAAACTGGAAGCCAATTTAGGTAAGTCACCTCTATACAGCCTGTACCACTTTTAAGTAAACACAATCACACCTAGGTCTGGGGAAGGCCATATGGTTCTCCTTCACATCCATAAAACAGTGATAAGGAGCTGTCGAATAATTTTGAATCCTGTATTCTGCACACATGATTTCCTTATTTTTACAGATTCTTCCCATTTAATTGACCAGATTTGCCTCTTTTCTAATCTACTTCACTATTATGTTTGATAAAATTGGCTAATTGACTGAATATTATTAAGGAGAAAAGAGGAGAGACAAGTTTGATTCTGGTAAGTGTTTACTTCATGTTAGGCAATATTACTTTTTGCAAATTCATCACAAGTAACAGCTAAACATGTATGGTAATATGACATTGGAGATATTCTCACATACTAAACAATATTTTGTTCTCCATTTAAGGACCTTCATTAGTATAGTTGCATGGTAGAAATCTCTCATATCTTAAGCCAATGTTTTCTTCTAAATAAGTGTTTCCAAATGCTCATTTATGCATCAGTCAATGATACTAAAAAAGATAAGATCACCACAAGCTTTTGTTAATAATAAACATTAAAAAGCTTATAAAGAACTAATAAATGAGAGAATATGAATTCTTAAGTCTTCAAGTTAGTGTGGTAGGTTCTGTTCTAAGATCCTCACATATTCCCTTTAGGTCTTACAATAATTAGTATTGTCTTCTTTCTCCTTTTGAAGATAAAGAATCTGAATAAATTGATATCCTGGGTAACTTGCTATTTATAAAACAAATACATGTGGCTTTGTATTGACAATGTATCTTTTTTATGGAAGTCTCTTTGGTGTCAAAAATTTTCCTACTTCTTAGATTTATCAACTGTATAAACTTCATTTTTGGAAATTAATATACCTATGCATGATAAACATATATGTATATTCTAAGGTTTTGTGAAATATATACTAAAACCCAAAACTGATTTAAAAACTTATTCTAGTCAAGAGTTCCCTGAGATTTAAGACTAAAGCCTTAAATAATTCTTAGCATTAGAAAATATATCATTTATTTCTATTTTAAAAATTTAAATAGAAGAAAACAAAAATCAAGACATAAAGCAAAATTAAATAATAAAAATAGCAAAGTGACAACCAAAATAGCAACAAAAAATGAAAATATAGGAATTCAAAGCAAGATTATAGGAATTTAACAATGATTGCTGCATTGCAAATTGTTAATCTCAAAGTAATTTTTTAGTCTACCGGATACAGACATGTAAGATTGATCAAAAAATATGATTTCCTGTTGAGCAGTTTCCTTCTCTTTTACTGTCTATTGTATCTTTTTAATCTTATTTACTCTTTCAGTTTTTTACAGTAGAGAAACAGTATGTTGTTTACACCTACAAGTCTCATTTATTTCACTTATGACTATGGTTTCAAGTTTCATTCATTTACCTATAAAACACTTGATTTTATCCTTCTTTATGACTGAGTTGTATTCCATTGTATAAAAATGCCACAACTTTTTTTATCTATTCCTCAGTTGATGGTCATTTGGGTTGTTTCCAAGATTTACTTGTTACAAATTGTGCAGCTGTAAACTTATGGTGCTGTGGCATTTTGTTTTCAATTCTTCTGTAACAACACCCAGAAGTGACTAGCTGTGTTGAATAGAATCTGTAATCTTAGTTTTTGAGGAATCTCCGTACTGATTTCCACCTGGTTGTACCAGTCTATACTCGCACCCAAAAATGCAGAAGGAATCTGTTATCCCTTAGCCACTCTAGCATTTTTTATTGGTTAATTTCTTGATATCCATTCTTTGAGGAGTGAAATGATATCTCAGCATTATTTTATTTATTTATTTTTAAATTTTATTTTGAAAGTAGTAAAATACAACAGAACAAAGCCAATCTAGACAATGCAGTGAAATTGGTACAGAACTTCAGAGCAGGATACCAGGAAAACAGTAATAGGTACCATAGTAGATCTTGTTATCTTCACAATAGTTGTCCATTCAATCAGGTATGGTGTAATCAGGTATAGGTAAACCAAGAAAAGAACATTACAAAACCAATAGAGACAAAAAAGCAATTTGCCTGCTGCCCTCTTCGTAAGCACCTCCCTCCAGCCTGAGCCAAGAGGAGAACCAGAGAGCCTCCCCCGAGATCTGGCCCCAGCCATGCTGGAATACAAGAGGCTGCACAAAGAAGCAATTTGCCTGTTGCCCTCTTGGTAAACACCTTCCTCTGGTGTAGCCAGGAATAGATCCAGTAGTGTCTCCTGTGAGCCTACCGGTGCATGGGCTTGGAATCAAACATCCCAAACTCCCCCTCCCCCTGTTAGCAACTAGGGGCAAAGTTCTGAGCATCTCTTGGCAGGATGACTGTATGCAATATAGCAAATATGGGTGGTCTCCTCTATCTTCTCTTTGAAAGCAAGTGTTGTTTTCAGTTTTGTTTCATTATGATTAATTTCTTTACTCTATTCAATATTCTCTTTGATTGATTTTATAATGTTCTGTCTTTGGTTTGATTTTGCTATACCTAAGTGACTATAGACAACTATTATGAAGATAGTGAGATATACTATGGTACCTATTACTGTTACCCTGGTAACCTGCTGTGAAGTTCTGTACCAAATTCACTGCACTGTCTCAATTGGCTCTGTTACGTCTTGTTCTGTTGTACTTCTACTATATTTAAAATAAAATTTTAAAAAATTGAAAGAGGATACTGAGTAGAGCAAAACAACTGATCAAAACAAAGCAAAACAGTGAAAACAACATTTGCCTTCAAAGAGAAGATAGAAGGAAATCCCCCATATTTGCTATATTGCATATGGTCATTGTCCCAAGAGATGCTCAGAGCTTTGCCCCCAGTTGCTAATGGGGGGGGATCAGAGTTATTTTAACATGCATTTCTGCATTGACTAATGATGTCAAAAATTTTTTCCTATGTTTATTTCCCATTTGTATTTCTTCATCTGAGAATTGTGTACTCATCACAGATGCCCATTTTTGGATTGAGTCTTTAAATTTGGAAGGGCTGATTTTTTTCCAATTATTTATATGTTCTACACAAAAGTTCAGTATCTGAGAGATAGTTGACAAAAATCTTTCTCCAATCTGTGACTTTGATTTTGATTCTGTGAGTGATTTCATTTCTATGTGCAAAAATTTTTAATAAGATGAGATCCCAGTTGTTGATTATTTGAACCACTTCTGGTACAGTTTGGTTTTTGTTTAGGAATGCTTTGCCTACCCCTATGTCCTTAAGATTTCTACCTATTTGTCTTTCAGTAGGTTTAGTGTTTCCATATTACTATTTACATGTTTGATTCATTTTGATATTAGTGCATGGTGATAGGCTTTACTCTAAAATCTTCAGCATGCAGAAAGCCAGTATTTCCAACAAAATTTAATAAACAGGTTATCTTTCTACCAGTGAACATCTGTGGCCCCTCTGTCAAAGATAATTTGGCTATTTTTGTTGTCATGTCTGTATTTTATGTCCTGTCTCACTGATCCTTAGAGCTATTGTTTTTCCAGTGCCATGCTGATTTCATAGTAGCAGCTATACAGTACAATTTTAAATCTGGGATTATGGTGTTTCTTGTGTTGCCTTTGTTGCCCAGGATTACCTTTGCTACTCTAGTTCTCTTATGGTACCAGATGAATTTTAGGAATGTTTTCCCTGGATCTGTGAGGTATGCTAATAGTATTTTAATCTGGATTTTATTAAATCTGTATAATGGTTTTGGGAGAATGGCCATTTTCATAATGTTGACTCTTCTTATCCATAAGCAAGTGATATCTTTCCATTTTGAGAGTTCTCTTCAATTTCTTTTTTCAAAGTACTGTAATTTTCAATATATAAATATTTTACTTATATTGTTAGATTAATTCCTAGTTATTTCATTTTTTACATTATTTTGAAAGATGTGATTTCCCTTATTTTTCTCCCAGTGATTTTCTTGTTTGTGTACAGGAATGCTATTGATATATTAGTATTGATATTGTATCCAGCTATGTTGCTGAATTTTCTAATTAAGAGTATAAGTCTCAGTGAAATAGTTTGGGTCTTCTAGCATAGTATCATGTCATTTGTGAATAATGATAATTTCTTCCTTTCCTAACTTTATTAATTTTAATTCTCTAGTTCTTTTTTACAATTCCTCTGGTTAATGTTTCCAGAACTATACTGAATAGAAGTAGTGATAGTGGACACCTTTGTCTTCTTCCTGATTTTAGAGTGAAATATTTCAGTTATTGACCATTTAGTACACTGTTGTCTATTGGGTTGACATGGATGTCTTTTATCAGATTGAGGTAAAGACATCAATTCTGATTTTCTCTTTGATTTTTACCAGGAACGAATGTTGGAATTTATCAAGTTTTTCCTGCATCTATTGAAATGATCATGTGATTTTTGTCTTTTGATCAGTTACTATGACATATTGCATTTATGGACTAGTATATGTTGAACCATCCCTACTTTCTTCGGATGAACCCCACTTGGTTCTTATGTATAATCTTCTTGATGATTTGTTGAAACATGTTGCTAGTATTTTATTAAGTATTTTTGCATCTATGTTCATTAGAGTGTTTGCTTCTAATTTTCTTTTGTGGTTGGGTTTTTCTTTGGTTTTGGTGAATAGGGAGAATTTCTTCCCTTTCAATATCATTAAAGATTTTGAGGAGTACTGGTATTAAATCATCTCTAAATTTCTTGAAGAATTCAGCTGAGAATCAATCAAGACCTTCACTTAACTTTATTGGTAAATTTTAACTGCATTTTCAATTTGATTTACTGATATTTGGTTATTCATAAGTTACTCAGTGAGAATTCACAGCTACAAATTTCCCTGTTAGTACTGCTTTCACTGCATCCCACAGGTTTCTGTCAGTTGCACTTGAATTTTCATGTAATTGTAGGTATTAATTTCTTTAATTTCATCTGTCACCCATTGGTTGTTCATGAGGGTATTATCTAATTTCCATGTGTTCCTGAAGTTTTTGAAATTTCTATTGTCATTAATTTCTACTTTAATTTCACTGTGGTAAGAAAATATGCATGGGATAATTTCAATGCATTTTTATTTACTCAAGCATATTTTACAGGCTAGTATATGGTCTATTTTAGAGAATGTTCCGTATGCCGCTGAGAACAGTGTGTATTATGATGTTGCTGTGTGGAACATTCTACACATTTACTAAGTCCATCTTTTCATAAGTTTCATTCAGTCCTGTCATTTCTTTGCTGATTTTTTGTCTAGTTGATCTGTTCCTTTGATACAATGGTATGTAAATTTCCTGTTATTTTTATATTATTGCTTATTTGCTTTTCATATCTATTAATATCTGTCTTACATAATTGGGTGCTCCCATATTTGGTCCTTAAATATTTATGATTGTAATTTCTTTGTCTTTAAGTTTTCCCCTAACAAGTATGTAGTGACCTTCTTTATCTCTTTTGATCATTCTTGGTTTGAAGTTCACGTTGTCTGGAAACAAAATCTACCCCTACTTTTTCTGGGTTCCTGTTGCTTGAAGTATTGTTGTCCATACTTTAACTTTCAGTCTATAAAGTTCCTTTTGGGTTAAATATGTTCCTTGTATACAGTTTACTATTGTGTTTTGTTTCTTAATCCACTGTGTCAGTTTGTTTCTTTTGATCGGTGAAATGAGTAGTTGTATTAAAGGTTATAACAGATATTTTTGTTTTATCTTTGTAATGTTCTCTTTCTGCTGTTGGTTCCCAACTTTTCCCCTTGGTTTAATTGCTTGACCTACTTGTTGGTTTCTTTCTGTTCTTCTTTAAGTTGTGGTCATTTTTATATTTATCAGTACTATTTGTAAGGTTGAAGCTCTTGAATTGTTCTCTGTCATGGAATTTTTTTCCTCCATTGATTTTGAAAGATATTTTTTTCATGGTATAGAAATATGAGTTGTAATTTTTTTTCTTTCAACACTTGTAATACTTCATTCCATGCTCTTCATGACTTGATTGTTTGTGATGAGAAGTCTACCATGATTCTGATACTTTCCTTTGTAAGTGACCTGTTTCTTTTCTCTAGGAGCTTTTTGTGTTTTCTTATGCTGAATTAATTGGATCTTATTATATTTCAGGTTGTAGATTTATTTTTTATGTCTAAATCAAGTCCTATATTCTATATATAAAATATTCTTTTCACATATTTGGGAAATTTTCTGTTATTACTTTGCATGCATTTTTTAAATGTCATTTCTGTTCTGTCCTTCTTAATTGACACCTATAAAGCTTATATTGATTCTGTTTGCATCATCTTGCAATGGTTGAATAGTTATTTCCTGATTCCTTGTTATTTTTAAGAGATCTTTCCTTTAATGATTACAAGCTGCTTGCCTGTCTCATGGACTGAGAGTCTTCAATTTCATTCATGTTGTTTTGTAAGCTATCATTGAATCTCTCTTTGAATCCATTTCATGTATTGCAATTGTTTCCTGTATTGTTCATTCAAGGTTTTCACCGTTTTCCTGTGCTCATATATTTTTTATCTATGTGTTCTTTTGATATACTCACCAATTGTTTTATGTTTATCATTTCTGTTTTTACTGAGATAGTATTTCTGACCGGATTTCCCTTACAGCTACCTAGAGTTCTTTCTTTACTTCCATTGTTATCATTTCATAAATTTAAGATGTGTTATTTCCAAATAATCCCATATCTCTGATTCCTATACTTGATTTGGATGGGCTGGAAGTTTGAGATTGAAACTTGTTCTGTCATTTTGTCATTTTTTTGTGTGTGTTCCTCTAAATGAGCCAAATCTGAAGTTCTTGTTGCTTCCTGTACTGGCAATTCATCTGGCAGTAGGCCTCACTGAGCTTTGCCAATGGCTGTGTTTTCTGGCTCCACCTCCTGTTCACTGTGGGTGTGGGTTTCCAAATGATTATGGGTCACTGAGTATATATTTCCATTCTCCATATACCTCAGGGTACATTCTCAGATAACTGAAGAAAGTCCCTATGAGACTTAGCAAAAGTTCCTGGGTAACTTTGAATCACTCGGTGTGAACTCCCAGTTCCTACAGGTCTCATAATGGTTCTCAGATGACCATAGGTCACTGGTGGCAAACTCCTGGTCCCTGTGGGCCTCAGAGATGGTTCCCTGGTGTTAGTGGGTTACTGGGAGAAGACTCCCAGTCCCCAGAAGCTTAACTGAGGTTTCCCAGAAGACTGAGGTTCACTGAGTGCAGACTCTTGGTCCTTGCAGGCTTTAGAGATGGTTCCTGGGTTTGGGTGGATTACTGGGTATAGACTTCCAGTCCTTGTAGGCCACACCAATCTTTCCCAGATGACTTCAGTACACTGCAAGCAGAATCCTAGTCTTGATGTTTCCTGGATGACAGTGTGTTGCTGGTTGCAAACTCCCAATCCCTGCAGACCTCACTTAGGGCTCCTGGATGTCTAAGCATTTCTAAGTGAAGATTTCTTGTCCCCAAAGGCTTCCCTAGTACATATTTTAGACATAAATTTGCTTCTATGATTATTCTGGTGGTTCACTTGTGCAGTGAGAAACAAGTCAAAGTGATTTTTTAGGTAACATACATTGCCTTGTAGACTTTTGACTAAATTTTTTATTTAATTCAATGTGAGTTGCTACTCAAATCTTGGTTTGGTTTTATATCTTGTCACTTTATGCAGATGTAGTAGAGGTTGGAGAACTAGGATAGGCAGCATCCATACAAAAGTTCTTTCTTCATTCATCATATCAGGTCAAAAACAATAATTGTGGCAAGTATTGTTAGGCAAATATTCTGGCTAGAGGCCAGGCTCAAATAGAGATTTTTAACTCTTCACAAACGTGCAAGTTTTTCAGGCTACAAAGACACATTGCTTTCTTTTAATCAATTCCTCCTTTCAGATATGGTTTACTGAAATTCAACACTTTTTAAGGCAACTCACTCACTTCAAGGGATGGTACCATGGGTGCATGGCTGGCATGACAGCCAGCATCAGACTTCATATCATACTCCTTTATCCTCTTTCCCAATAATGCAGCTGCTGCTGTTCAGCCCACAGGGTAATGGTTATTATTTATATAGCAATTTTTATCATCAGTATGCATTACAAATTCTAACACATTAATCCTCAGGACAGAAGAGCTACAAAATGTCTCAAGTAAATATACCTATTATATTTCAGATAAATTTCATACGTTCATGAAATCATTCATATATCATCAGTACTAGTTGGAGCTGTATGGCACAAAATGATACACGACCACCCAGAGTTAATGAGTGATGGTCACAGGTTCAGCTTACAGTACATTATCAAAGCTCCAGCAGAGAAAGTATTTGCAAAGCAATCTGCTTATTGATCTCAAAGGAATTCCCTTAATAATAACTGACATTTCTTCACAGCCTCTAAATTGGTCCAGCTGGCACTGTGGTGAATTCACAGGTATGGAGGATTGTTTCCCCTTACTCTATCTGTCAATGCTTCCTGAGAAGGTATATTTTACTATGAAAATATATGATACATATAGAAGGGAAATAATGTCTTTGACCTTCTGTCATATCCAGGTCCCCCTGAATTCTCCCCTGAATTCTTCACCCTTTCTCACTTGTATTACACCCTCTCAGTGTAAACACATTAACACACACACACACACACACACTTGCACATACAAATTTAGTTTCTAAAGAAAATGAAGTGCCAAGTACAATAGCTTTTTATCTTATTTTAAATATCTCTGGAGAATTTTTAAGTGGTCTAGACTGATGTAGAATATTCTTTAATTGTATTGTATTTTTTACTTTAATGCTGTGAGGCAGAAAGTAGGAATTGTTTGAGAGTTTGAGGGAAGCTGAAAATAGTTCAAAGTGAGAAAAAAAATCTGAAACCTAAAATTACATAAAATCTATATTTACTGGGCTATGGTGTTGAAGGTGATGATAAGGCAAAAATTTAGATTTATGTACTTAAAAAAATTTACCTGACTCAGTTTTCTGATTATCAAATATTTCATCTCCTGGAAAAATCCTATAGTGTAGAAGAATCCTGAGAAGGACAATTTTGTGGCTTTAAAGTTATTTCTTTCTGTATCTCTGCTTGTCTCTCTGTATGTCATATTGTCTATCTGTGTGTCTCTGTCTTTGCCTCTGCTTCCATCTCTGTCTCTCAGAAAGTGCCCCCTTAAATTATATCTGAAATTAGATAAACACCAAACAATTTATTTAATGATTAATTACATTGTGATATTACCTAAGATGTGATTTTCTTTTTCATTATTGTCATATACATCTTCCATGCATTCTTGAAACTAATAAATTTGCACTTGTAACCAAAACATGTGGTATCATGTATAATTTACAACATAAAATGAAACAAAATAAAAACACAAATTTGAAAATTTTGGACGTTAGTGTATATTACAAAATGTTAAATATTTTTTAAAGAATATTACCTAAATTTATAAAAATGCTTTTCTTATACAAAAATGGTTAGGGGTGTCAGGCCAACAATGCCTTAATTTATGGAGACCTAGATAAAGGAAGAAAATCATATTCAAGCCCTCTCCCCAAAGTCAGGCTCACTAAGATTATTAGTCATTGTCTTAAATATTTATTGTCTATGAAGTCTCTCTTTGAGAAATAACTTCAAAACTACCAATTTTGCATTTGGTATTCAGATGTGAATCCTCTCTTTAACATGCTGCACTTGAATTTCCATCTCCATTTCTGCTTAAAGCACATTATTTAGTATGTGAGCCCTTCAGAGAGAAAGAAATATTTATGTAATGAAGATACATCAGTTGAATAAGCTGCAGAACCACAGAGAAATGTTGGAACCCTGATGAATTTATCTGAAATTCTCTTTCATGTCTTTCATCACAAATATAAGCCAACTGATACTGTGTCATGTTGTGTATCCAAAATTATTTATAAGCCAAATATTTGATCAGTTTTCTTTACAAATTCCAAGAGATCTCCCAGAGAAAGCAGGCATAGTGACAGCAATAGAATTGTTTTAGTGTCTAGCAAACCAGAATTTTTATGTCCAAATTCATAGAGATTCAACTCTACATGTTTCAGAAAGACTTGAAGAGAAGAGGATGTACTGTGTGAGACCTCATTACAAAAGTTTACAATTGGGGTGAATGAAGATTTCTAGGAAAGGTAAATGTATGTTTTTTGTCTGTGAAATAGTGATTCTTTATTTCAGTGATGTCAAAGCCATAATCAAATAGTGCAGTAATGCTATTGTGCAAATATTAATGTGTTATAATAGTGACCTTGCTTATATATCATCTGAACACTACAATTTAAGAAGAATAGGAATTTGGGGGGAGAAGTTTTATAAGTCACTGTGAATGCTTGGATGAAGTAATATGCCAGTTTCTATTTTAATTTTAAAGTATTGATTCAGTATTATGGTGTCCACTCATTCAGTGTTTTCAATTTTAAAATATATATTCAATATATTCAATTAAATAGTTTGAGGCAATTTGGTAATGTACTTGGCAATAAATAATTTAAAATGTATAAATAAAGTCTATCTATTATAGTAGAGGTTTTATTGATTAATTTTCAAGTTTACTTTCCTTAATATTTTGAAGCAGTTATGTATGCTAACACTTTGACATTATGTAAGATAGATTGTTAACCAATCTATCACTGACCATTTATTTAATATTTTTTTGAAATCTAGAAATATTAGTTCCCAGAAAAGTAAAAAGAAGCATTCTTTTGAAGAATCAGGTACCATACAATAAAACAATCAAAGGACAGTAAAGCATATGTGTATATGATGCAAAATTTCTAATTGCTCAAAGGAAAATAGTACAGAAATGATTGAGGTAAACATGGGACCAGATACCTGGGGACATTTTCATGGAAGCACTAAATCATATGGTCAGATTAAAATAAAGGTTTGTCATTTTGAATATATATATAATTTTAAAATGAAATTTTAAATCTTTTCAGAAATATTGGAAAAGAGTATGATTGATTTGCATAGACAGAAAATAGCTAAAGACATTCATGTAAGGAAAATGTTAAGAAACATTTGCAGAAGAACCTAACCACAAAGGAGTTTGGAAACATGTTTAGTGATTTTCTCATCATTGGGACAGAATTTACACCCACAATTTAAAGGAGGAGAAACTTATTTTATTTTGGCTCACAATTTCAGTTCATGGCTGACTAGATGTAAGGCATAAATGGAATGATTAAAGAGCATGGTAGAAGAAGGCTGATCATTTCAATGAAGAAAAAATACTGAACTGTTGGATGTCATATGTGTGAAACTTGTGATCTCACATTAAGCAATGATGGCACAATCCAAAGGAGGAAGTGAAAAGAGTTTTATTGGGAATAATGAGAAGAGATACTGGGAGGTCATTAAACTCTTGGTTAGTGGTAATTTCTATAGCAAAATCACAACACAGACACAATGTGATTTGAACTACAATTAACCTATAGGATTATAAGTATAGTCAGTTAACTAATATTTATCCAACATAGAAATAGTCACATAGAAAGATTATATGTAAAAACAAAGGCATTCTTGTAAGGGAAAGGAGTATGGGTCCAGATGGCCTGGTCACTCATGTATGTGTCTGATGACTATCTGGACCAACTGGAAGGAGATGCTAATTACAGTATAATCGCAAGCCTCTATTTCATAGGCTTGGCATCTTAGTTGTTATTCTAATCACTGAGGCATAACACTCAACACCCACAAGTTAAAGGAGGAAAGATTTCTTTTAGCTCAGAGTTTGTAGAAGCTTCAGTCAATAGCCAGCTGGCTCCAAGGCAGGGAGGTATAGCAGAAAGGCTTGGCAAAGGAACAACAGTTCACGACAGGGAATAAATAGAAAAGCAGCAATACTGAACCTCTCTTTCCCTTTTGTTCTATTCAGGCTACCAACTTTATGGGTGATGTCACCCATACCCATGGTAGGCCTTCCCATTATCCACTCAGAATTCTTTTCAACAAATCAGTGGACTAATTTAGTTTCTAAGTACCCTTAATTCCTATTCACACATCCTAGATCCAGTCACTTATAAAAGCCCCACTAATGAGTTCATTTGGTTTTTTGGGGGACATCTAGGTACAAGACACAGCATTCAACCCTAGCCCTGCCCTCCAAAATATGCATGCATGTTCCTTCATGTGAAATGCATTTAATCCAGCTCTAAGAGTTGCCAAAGTCCTAATAGTTTCATCATTGTTCAAATGTCCAACTCCAAGCTCTCTGAGATTTAAGGCAAACTTGGTTGGAAGCCCTTGTAGGAATGAAAAGGTAAACATTTCCAACATATCATAGCACAAGATAAACATTCTCATTGTAAAAGGTACAAATAGGAATATATAAGGGGATGAGACCAATGCAAAATCAGACTCCAGCAAGGCAAATATTAAGTCCTCTATTTTCATGTCCAGCATGTGTGTCAATCTGTGCAAGTTTTCAAGGGGTTGGGAGGCTTTACCCCTATGGCATGTTCAGCCATGTCCTCATGGCTTCTATCTTGGGTTGACATTCAGTATGTCAACCAAACATATGTAATTTTTACGTATTTTCTCAGATTATCCATGTACCTGGTTTCTCCAAACTTCTTGGACCTACACTGCACATTTACTTCGTACTCACAGCTTCTTACACTGCCCTATCAAGGTACACTTCCTGGCCGTGCAGGACTTCTTCTGAAATCTAAGTGGAAACCTTTCTGAACTTACAACTCTTGCATTCTTCATGTGCCTAGAACCATCATCTTGTGAATGACGCCAAGATATGCTGCAAGTTGGAGCATAAAGCCAGGCTTCTGTCTCTCTTGCCTGTAGGGATCAAGTGTCTGGATTGCTGAGCATTGTGAATCCAATCTTCAATATGTTTTCTGTGCTCCTGTCATTCTGGAACATGGAGTCCTGATGTTGTCTTCTCCAGGCAGTCTTTCATTCTGGAAATTTTGAGGATCCAAAGGGTGGAGTACTACTGGTTCTTTTTATGCCCTCAAGCTGTCTTTAACACTTTCCTGTTCTTTTTCATCAAACATTGTCTCCTCTGCTCTATCTTTCCCGGCCATAAATTTACCAGTGCTTCCATTATGCCCCAAATCAAAACTTTTTAAATCGTCTGCCGGACTGCTTTTTCCTGATCCTCAAAGTAGAACTTGGCTAACAAGCCCAAACAGTAGCCATGGCATCATTTTAATTTTAGACTGCCTTGAAATTTCTTCCATTAGATTTATTAGTCTACAGCCCTTAATTTCAGTCTCTGAACATGAGCAAAATGCAAACAAATTTTCTGCCAAAGCATAACACACATGGTCTGGAATCCAACAGCCTATGAAGTCCCTGTTTCTAATTCAAACTGAGGTTTACAATTTACATTTGGCCTGATTTTTACTAGGTGCACTGCTTTCAAAATTCTGGTCTTCTGAGTTCAGACCAGAATGTGCCATTATGCTCACCATTACAGGGCTGGTCTTCAGCCAATATCTCTAAAACATTTCTGAATAACAGGGCCTGGAAGTGTCATAGCAACAACTCTACTCCTGGGACCAAAATCTGACCTAGTTTTCTCATTTAAGAAACACAATATCTGATACGTACAAGTTAAATGATGAAAGATTTATTTTAGCTCACAGTTCTTAGTAGTTTCAGTCTATCATCACCTGACTCCAAGGTATGAAGATTTGACAGAAGAGCATGGCAGAGAACAAACAGTTCATGGATTGGCAGGCAGCAAGCAGCAAAGAATCCACATCAAGCTTCTTTTTTCACTTTTATTCCATTCAAGATGTGTTGGTTTGTTCCAACCACACAGAAGGTCAGTATTATTATCCATACCTACAACTGTGCTAAGCAAGTGGATTAAGTTATCACATACCCTTAATCACTAGTCACACATCCTAGACCCAGCCACCTCAGAAAAACTCTACCTATAAACACATGAGGCTTTGCAGAGACATTTAGATACAATCCATGACACGTAGATATTGTATGTTTATGTTGAGGCCTGGCTCTCTTCACATTTGCACCCAGTCATGATTCTGATGTCCTTAAGGATCCAAAGCTTCCTTGACTGCATATTAATGTCTTAATAATTCAGATTTATATAATAACCTTATAGCATTCAGAGAGGAGAAGGGGGAACAACCAGGGGCAGAAATACAACCTTGCAGTTCATACCCTTATTGACCAGCCTGTTCCAATCAGTTCCCACTTTCTAACAGAAAATTCAGCTACGAAATTTTTGGTGGGTTAATATACCAACAAATATAGTGCTTTGTCACATGGAGGTTAAACACTGTGTATTAAAACACAAGCATGGAACTTTTCAGCATAATAATAATATGAACATAAAGAACAGAATCAATTATTGACAAACACCACTTTATCACATGTGCCTGCACCAAGGTGTCATTATTATTAGCTAACTACACTGGTAAATCTACAAAGTTCTTCACTAGGAAGACAAGTTGATTCTGTTTGTTACTGAAGAAATTTGTCATGAATTTTAAAAGATATTGCAGTTGAAAAACGGCATGTATCCCTCTTTTGATCAACACAAAAACTAGATAATTTGATGAAATAGCAGATGTTGTGGCACAATTCTTAGATAGGATCAATAAGTCACTGTAATATATGATTCCATTTTACAAGTCTACTTATTTTGAAAATGGGAATAATGCTTGTTTTTATGCAATATATTTTTCAGGAGTACATATATAAGGATAAATTATATGTAATTTTGTTGTCAAATATTACAACAGCTATAGCAATATTCAAATTGGATATAGGCAAACATCCTTCTCTTATACATATGAGTGAGATGACTTTCTACATATAGAACACTGGACAGAGATTTTAGTTGTAAGAGTCACTGAAGAGATTGTATTTCAAAAACAGTTACCACTAGCAGCATATTTCAATGACACAAAATGGATTGTAAAACTTGCCTGCTCATTTAATATATTCTGTATACTCAATAAATTCAAAATCTCCCACTTGATGGTAGATAGACAACTGTGTTCAAATCAGCAGATAAACTCCTTGAGTTTACACAAACTGTAATGGTGAGGTGTCAGGTAAATACTGGAACTTATTATCAAACATTAGCAGAGATTTTGAAAGAGATTTAGTCAGTGTCTTCTCCAAATGAGTGAATGATCACTATTTCAGCTTTTTAAAGAGTTTGAGAATTACTTCTCATGCACAGAAACCCTCTAAACTTGGAATGAAGGGATTTCCAAGCCATTTGTGAATATACAGGTGAATCTACTTTGTCCTTACAAATAGAAGGCCAGGAGCTTGAGACTGCAAATGATGGTGGCCTTGAATTGTAATTTCCATATTTTGAGTGGAACTCAAGACAGAATATGATTGTCACAAAAATATCTAAGTCTCCTTTCATTATCAACATTGTCTTGTGCAGTAGGGTTTTTCAAAGTAGCTGTAACCAAAGTGAGATTCTGGACTCTACTGGACATAAGCAAGAGTCTTTGGGGTTCACTTTCTTCTGTCACCTAAAAATGAGTCCATCTATGTGCAAGAAAATAACAGACTCTGTATTATAGTGAATTGCATAATCATTGTATTATGTGAAGAAATTTAATAATAGAAGTTGATTGCAAAATAAATATGATCATTTCAAGACCATCCTCCTCTTTGTCTTTATAAAAAATGTTTTCCATGAATCTTGTTCCTGGTGATGGATGTAAGCTAATTGCTTATCTATATACAGATAGATATATCATCTATCATCTATATACAGATATATACACATATATGTATATTTATATATGTGTGTGTGTATATATATATATATATATATATATGTCTGTGCTGAAGAACTAGTACATGAGAAGAAAGGTGATGTGACAACACAAGCAAAGGGAGGAAATCAGCCAGAATTTGAGAAATGAAACATAAATAAGAGAGCTCTTCCAATTAATTTTTATGAATTTTTTCCATTAAACAAGCAACAAAGCACTTCTCAGTTCAGTTAAGTAGACGTTATAAATCCTGTATCTCTCACAAATAAGAGTAGAAATAACTATTCAACGAACTATGGTGGCAGCTCAAACTAAAAAGAAAATGACTCGAGATAAGATTGTTTAAAAAGGGTAATAATTTCCAGAAAAAAATAAAGTAAAAAATATAAAGAAAGAAATGGATAAATCCATTATAGAGAAAGTAGTCAAAACTTAGCAGCTTCTCTTAGTTGTTTTTTTAAAGAGATAGTGTGAGATAAGTGGCTTATTATCCTACCCCTAGCCAAGAATTCGTAGAGTGCAAAAACTGGGAATAGGCTAATGCTGCCTAGACAATTGTATGTCACAATCATGTCCATCAGTTGTCACCACTTTCTGTTTACATAACAGAAAGTAATTTTAAAGAGACCAAGTATGCTTTTGAAGACTTCCACAGTTCATATACCAAATGCATAATTGACCACAGCAGGTTTTCTTCCATTTCTCTATACTTCACATTTTAGTCTCTCTATTTCGGAAAGCTGTAAAACAGAAATAGCTCCAGAAAGACAAGTTCACTGCTTTATAGTAAAAGAAGGAAAAATGGTGACAGAAATGAGATGTAACTTTCAAAGCATTCTGAATACTAAATGCAATTGAGTCCCATCTGATTTTTTTTGAGTCAGTGAAAAAATCACTATGAACTTGTTTTTTTTTTTGAAGGAAATTGTTCAAAATCCCATCTGCAAATATTCTATCTCAGTGATACTGTTTGTCTTTCTAATTGTAAGGAAAATACACCAGTAATAACAAAGAAATATAGTATTCATTATACTTTTCAGGCTCAAAAAGTGTTCCAATTATTGATATGTGTCTTTTTATTCCTCTTCCCCCCATGCATGTGTGTTTGTGTGTGTGAGTGTATGTAAGTCTTTTATTCTCACAGTAAACCTATAAGATAGATGCCATTATTTACCCTTGTATTAGTAAAATTGCATGACTTTAAAATTCCTGAGGCAATTAACAAAAAAGGAATATTTTATTCATATGGCTTCACAAATTTCCATGCAACCCTGGGTAGTCCCATTGTTTGGGATTTTGGCAAGGGCATTAAATGTTAATGGCAAGGAACACATAGTAGAGTTCACATTATAAACCAGGAAGCAAAAGCAGAGAGAAAAGATACCACAATTTCCTTTGAAGGCAAATATACAATGACCTAAATTCCACCTATAAGGCCCCATCTCTCAGTTTCCACTACATCCCAATAGTGCTGTCTTAGGGACCAAGCTTTTAAAAAATAAAACTTTGGATGACATTCAGTATTTCCTTTATAGCATCCCATTTTATTGGTAGGGACACTAAACTAAAAATAAGTTAACTGCCCCCAAATTACACAGTGAGGAAATGGGATGCATTTAATTTGAAGTCAGATCTGGTTGATTCGAAATCTCATGTGCTTCTCTAAGATGGTTGCTGCAGACATTGCTTTATCATATTAGTGACTACTGGTAACATATTGTCAGTGTGTGAGTAGTTTAAAGATTAAATTCTAACATGGCATGTTCACTGATGGAAATATTTCCCTCCCCTATTTTTTCCTCATTGTATGGCAGCACATCTGTGCAGCTCAAAATCATTATCTGAACCAGTGAAAATTCAGTCCAATGAAGAGGTCTATGTTGGGAATAAAGATTTCATTTATTCTTACTAGATTTTTTTTCCTCATACCACCTGCTAAAAATCTGTTTTTTAAAATTTACTTCTATGGAAGAAGAATAAGAACGTTGCACTATCTGTAGTAGCTTCAGTAAGTAACAATCAAGTACCATGGAAAAATTAGTCTGTCTCATTAATGATTTAAACTAATCTTACACAGAAACACTGATTTTATTCAATCTCGTGACTTTTACTGTACATAATTTTGCCAGATTTGTCATTCTTGTCTTACCTACAGGAACTTTATCTGGAGAGCAGGAGATACACTTTATACTCTTTGTATTCTCTTTTAATTAATGGCACATATACAGCAATATTAAGTAAGAACTCAATTGTTTAGAAAAGAGAATCATGGAAAATATTATATCAGTTGGTTGAGGGGGCTTGTGGACTGGGAACCTCACTTCCCCACTTTCCCCTTAACCATCCCATATCCCTAGGGACATTTGTTAAGAGTAATGAAATAATTTAAAAAATAAAACAATATTCTCTCAGTGGACTTTTATTTGAGAAAGTCACTCCAAAACTTACTAGTTTAGCTTACAATCATTAATTTAATTTATAATTACCAGTGTTAGAAAATTGGGTTGGGCTAAGCTATGTAGCTCTTCTGATTTATGCTGAGCTCAATTATGTCACCTGTTAATTGGGCATCTCTGCTTTTTCGAATTAGTTGGCTATTGCTTTGAAAATTAACATAGTCCATCTTGTGCTTATATAACAAAATACTACTACATACTTGGTAATTTATAAGGAGTGTAAATTTGTCTGGCTCATGATTTTGAAGATTTGGCAGTCCAATATCCATCTGCTGACTTGTGGTAAGGGACTCATCTTTCAACACTGTTGAATTAGGAATTAATTTTTCAGTGCTTTGGGGAACAAGCTCAAATCAGGAATAACTATGCCATAAATTTCTCATAATTCAGGAGAAAAGATTCTAAAAGTGAGTAAAAGTATTCATGATATTTTAAGAACCAAGATGAAAATTGGTTCAGCATTGGTTTTTCAAAGCACATTAACCAAAGAAGTCTAAAGGACAGCTTTAGTGGTAGAGTTGTGTGATATCTGTATCCTAATGAGGCAAGATAAAAATATTTACAATGTAAAGCAAATGGCTTAAAATTATAGTTATTTTTTGCGAAAGTTTTTTTAAAGTTTATTCATATTCACTCTTCTTAGAAGTGTCAAATAATTTGTACATATTCAAACACTAGTGACTCAAATCTCTGAAGCTAATTTTAATTTTTAATAATGTCATAATTAAACGCTCAGAGTAAAAAAATTTCTTAGTTAAGTTGCTCAACATATAATTTTAAATGTACTTATTTGGGTTGCATAGCAAAAAGCATAAATTGTTTGCTCTCATATCTCATGAAGCATTTTACATAACTTGGGCTTTGGAATGAAGATAGTTTAAATGATGGATTAGTAGGTATGGTAAAGTGACACTTTTTAGTCTCAGCATTATCTATAAGATGGGGACAGCCATAGCATATAAATTTGTACAATGTTTACATAAGTCATGGAAGAATACTGTTTAAATAAATGTGTATATCATATTTACATTCAGTTGTCTGTGGGTAAGAAATATTTGACACATAGTGTCTACCAAGGACATTTAATACATTAGAAAAACCATATACATAGTGGCAAAAATTAAAAAGCTAGAAAACGAAAAAGTAAAATGATACAAGCTTAGCTTTTTCATCACTCGGAGACCCAAACTATTAGGTTAATACAACATCCCCCTTTTATAAAGAAGCAATCTGAAAAAAGAATGCCAATAGAAATGGAGATTTCATTCAAATACTATTTTCTGCACTGTGTCTAGAGAAGAATTGTAGGCCTGAAACTTTGATATTTTGAGGGCGATACCTTGTTAAACAAATGTATATGTCATTACCTTCAAAATACGATTCCATATAGTGAATACTTTCTGTTACAGTTATTTCTATTTGAAGGTCGGATGTACTGAGACATAGTTTTGATATTTCTTTTAATATTATTAAAATTATTTTTAAAATTATTTTTTATTTTAAAAAGAAAAAAACAGTAAGACCAATGATACAGAATTTTAAAACAAGATAGTAGGAAATTAACAAGGGTTAATATATTTCATATTGTTATCATCACAGTATTTGTTCAGTTTATAAGATGTAGACATCAATGATGATCAAACAATGTAGACACAAAGCATTCTTTTTGAGGAACTATTAGAGATTAGTAGAATAATTATCTAT
The DNA here is from genome assembly GCA_004027455.1 of Hydrochoerus hydrochaeris. NCBI lineage: Eukaryota > Metazoa > Chordata > Mammalia > Rodentia > Hydrochaeridae > Hydrochoerus > Hydrochoerus hydrochaeris. The sequence goes on from PVLA01003006.1 coordinate 146,545, forward strand.
CACATATATGTATATATATGTATATTCTTTTATTTTTTTCTCTGCTTTCCCCAATCCAAGTTTTTCTTTCATTTTGAGCAATTTCTTCACCATTCACTTTCACAATATCTATTATAAATGTTGAATCTTATTACTCTTTCCATTTTTTACACTAGGGAGACAATTAGATGTTTATACATGTGAATCTGATTTATTTCACTTATGGTTAAGTTTTCAAGTTGCAATAATTTGCCTAAAAAGTCTTGAATTTATCTTTTTTTGTTGCTGGAGTACTACAGAACTGTTAAAGTACCACATCTTTTTTTGATCCATTTTGCAGCTAATTAGCATTTGATTTTTTTCACAGATTTAGCAAATATAAATTGTGCTGCTATAAACATGGGTGCACATATATCTTCATGGTATGCTTTCAATCCTTCTGGAAAATATCCATACTGGGAACATTTAGGTCGAATGGGACCTCCAATCCTAGTTTTCTGAGGAATGCACACGTTGATTTCCAAAGTGGTTATGTGATTCTGCTCAACTACCAACAATGGAGAAATGTTCCCTTTTCCACAGTACCTTAATGGCATTTTTATTGGTTGATTTCTTGATAATAGCCATTCTTTCTAGAGTGAGATGGAATCACACTATTGTTTACATTTGAGTTTGTCGAATGACAAATGATACTGAACATTTTTTCATGAGTTTGTCATTTGTATTTGTTCATCAGAGAAGTTTATATTCATCTCAGGTTCTCACCTTCACACTGGGTCTTTGAATTTGGGGGGAGGCTGACATTTTTCAGTACTTTATATGTTCCAGGTAAAGGTCCTTTACTTGAGAGACAGTTAACCAAACCATTTTCCCATCCTGTGGGTTATATTTTCACTTTATTGTGATTGTTTTTGATGTGCAAACATTTTTTAATAAGATGAGATTCTAGCTGTTTATTTTTTGAATTATTTCCCTTGAAGTTTGTGTTATGTTTATGAACTCTCTGCTTACTCTTATATCTTTAAGATCTCCACCTGCTTTGTCTTCCAGTAGATTTCTGTTTTAGTATTTAGATTTTTTATTCATTTTGACTTTAGCTCAGTGTATGGTGATAGTTAGGCATCTAATTTTAGTTTTCTTTCATTTGGAAAGCCAGTTTTTCCAGCACCATTTATTAAAGAGGCTATTTTTCTTACAGTGAACATGTCTGCCCCCTTTGTCAAAATTGAGATAGCTGAATGTGTTTATATTTGTGTTTGCATCTGGTAACCTATTCCTTTGATAAAAAAGTCTGTATCATTGACCATGCCATGCTGCTTTTATTATAGTAGTTTTGTAATATAAATTTAAGTCTATCATTGTGATGCCTCCTGTTTAGCCTTTGTTGCCCAGGACTGACTTTTCTATTCTAGGTCTCTTCTGGTTCAAATTGAATTTTAGGAATCTTTTTCTAGATCTGTAAATTATGCTAATTGTGTTTTGATTAGAATTGCATTAAATCTGCATAAGACTTTTGGGAGAATGGCTATTTTCAAAATGTTCTTACTTCTTATCAATAAGTAAGGGAAATATTTCTAATTTCTGATAACTTTTATATTAGTCCTTTTGTTGGACTACTCTAATTTTCAATATATAGACCTTTTACTTCTTTTGTTAGATTATCTGATTCCTCAATATTTTAGGATGCTATTTTGAAAGTTGTTGTTTCACTAATTTTTCTCTCAGTGAGTTTTGTTTTGTTTTGTTTTTGTTTCTTTTTTTAAGAGTAGAATATATTTATTGAGAGAAAGAAAGTTTCTGTCTGGAGAGAGACAGAAGGGGTCCCCAATGGGTTGAGGAACTTTTATAAAGTAAAACCATGGGTTCAACATGGGGGAAGACTGGTAACTCACAATGCAGATGAGCATACGTTGGGACATAAAAATTTGTTACCTAAATGAGTTCCAGTCCAGAGTCTATGAAGCAAAAGCAAACTCTCACTTCCATCCAGTGATCTTGGTGGAAGACCGCCAAATGATATAGGGCAATGAAATTCCCGACCTACTATATCCGCGAGTCCTTGTTCTCTAAAATTGAACAATGAATGTTAGGAACAATAGAGATTAAGAATAGAATATATTTATTGAGAGAAAGAAAGCTTCTGTCTGAAGAGAGACAGAAGGGATCCTGAGAGGGTTGCCCTTGTATTTGTTTCTGTACAGGAATGCTATTGACTTTGGTTTTGACATTTTATCTAGCTACACTGCTGAGTTTGCTAATTAAATCCAGTAGTCTTAGGCTGGGGATTTAGCTCAGTGGCTCAAGCGCATGCCTGGCAAGAGTGAGGTTGTGAGTTTGATCCCTGGTACAAAAAAAAAGTCTTGTAGATTTTTGAGATCTTATATGTAGAATACCATGTCGTCTGCATATAATGATAATTTGAATTATTTTTTCCTATGTTCATTCCTTCTATTTCTCTTTCTTGACAAATAGCTCTAGATAATATTCCCAGAACTATATTTCAAAGGAGTCATTCATCTCTTTTTCCTGATTCTAGTGAAAGCTTTCAGTTTTTGCTGACTTAGTATGACTTTGGCTGTTTATTTCTCATCAATGCCTTTTATCAGATTGAGTTAGGAATCATCTATCCTGAGTTTCTGTAGGATTTTCATCATGAATGAGTTTTGGGCTTTATCAAAAATCTTTTTCTGCATCTATTGAGGCAATCATGTGATTTCATCTTTGACTCTGTTGATACGGTGAATTATGTTTACTAATTTTTGTATGATCAGCCATCTCTGCACTCCTGAGGTGAATTCCACTTGGTTATGTTGTATAATTTTCTTGATGATTTGCTGAAATCTGCTGCTAGTATTTCATTGTGATTTTGCATTTATATTCATTTTGAAGATTTACAGTAGTTCTCTTTTTTATTTGGGTCTTTATATGGTTTTGTTATCAGAGTAATACTTGCCTCCAGAAATAAGTTAAGGAGAATTGCTTCCTTTTCAATTTTATTGAAGAGTCTGAGCAATATTGGTTTTAAATCTTTAAATTTCTTGTAGATTTCAGCCATGAATCCATGAGGGCCTGTGTTTTTCTTTGCTGGTAAGTTTTTAGTTATGTTTTCAAGTTCAATAACTTATTGATTTATTCATTATGTTTACATCTTCTTTATTTTAATTTGGTAATTCATGCATTTCTAGAAATCTGCCCATTTCTTATTTGTTTTTTATCCTATATGAGTAAAGGTTTTTGAAGTAGGTATTGATGATCTTATGAATTTCCATGGGATCTCTTTCTTTTTTTATTTTTTTCTAAGGTTGGCTAGGTGTTTGTCAATTTTATTTATTCTTTCAAGAAACAACTCTTGAATTCCTTAATTGTTTTTATTATGTTCTTGTCTCAATTGCACCAATTTCTCTCTGGTCTTTTTTTTTTTCATTTCTTCTCTCCTATGGACTTTGGGCTTGACTTGCTCTTCTTTTTCTAAAATCTTTAGGTGCAACATTATATTACATATTTGTGTTCATTCCATTTTTTTCTTAATGTGAGAATTCACTGCTATACATTTTGCTTTTAGAACTGCTTTCATTGATCCCAAAGTTTGTGAATTGTTGTATTTACATTGTCATTTGATTGTAGATATTTTTAAACTTTTCTTTAACTTGAGGTGTGCTCCATTAGTTGTTCAGGAAGATATTATTTAGTTTCCATGCAGTTATGGAGTTTTTGCAGTATCCTTTGGAGTTAATTTTTGATTTTATCACACTATGGCCAGGTAACATGCATGGAATAATTTTAATTCCTTTGCATTTACTTAAGAAATTCCTTTGCATTTGCTTAAGAATGTTTTATGATATATTTTAGAGAACACCAAATATGCAGCTGAGAAGAATACATATTATGATGTCATTGGAAGAATGTCTTTGTAAATAACAGCTAAGTACGTTTGATTTGGATCTGTTATTTCCTTGCTGATTTTTTGTCTAGTTTATCTCTTTCTGACAATGTGATATTACAGTGACTTATTACAATTCTGTTATTACTTATTTGATTTTCCATGTCTGTTAACATTTATCGTACATAGTTGTGTGCTCCTGTATTTGGTGCAAATATATTTATGATTGTTATCTCTTCCTTTTGAATTTTTGCCCTAATAAGTATGTAGTGATCTTCTTTATCTCTTTTGATCATTATTGAAGTTCACATTGTCTGCAAACAGAATAGGTATGCTTGCTTTTTTTGTGTGTATGTGTTATGTGTGGTGGGATGCCTGTTTTAAAGAATATTGCTTTCCATACTTTGTATTTCAGTCTATGAGTTTCTTTTTGAGTTAAATGTGTTTCTTTTTATACCATATATTATTGGATCTTATTTCTGGATCCATGTTGCCAATTCATTTCTTTTGATAGGTGAATTGAGACCACTTACATTGATGGTTATAATTGATATATATTGGCTTATCTTTGTGATATTATTTTCTTTCTTTTAGTTCCATGTTTTCCCCTCTATTAAATTGCTTTTTCTGCTTGATAATTTAGTTTTTGTGATTTTAAATTGTCATCATTTTCATTTCATTCTAGCATATCTTTCAGTAGCTTTTGTAGTGCTGGTTTTGTGGTCATGAATCTATTCAGTTGTTCTTTGTCATGGAAGTATCTTTTTTCTCCATTAATTTTGAAATACAGTTTTGAAGAGTACATTAATATGGGTTGGAAGTTGTTGTCTTTTAGGGATTGAAATACTTTGCTACAAGCTCTTCTTAAATTGAGTGTTAGTTTTGAGCAATTGGTCATTATTCTAATGGGTTTTCCTTTCTGTGTGATCTGTTTCTTTTCTCTACCAGTTTTTCATTTATGTATGTATTTATTTATTTAGTCTTTTTGAGTCAGGGTCTCATTATGCAGTTTAAGCTGGCTTTGAGCTGACTTGGTAACCAAGGCTGATCTGAAACTCACAACAATCCTCCTGCCTCATCCTTGCAAGTTCTGGGATTACATATATTAACAACCATGCCTAATATTTGATATTTGTGATAAATTTCTGGAATCTTGACTATTATATATTTGTGGATTTATTTTGATTGTATGTCAGATTCTGCTCCTATGCTTTGGAAATTTTCTGCTATTACTTCTGCAAATAATTTTTTAAATTTATTTTTTATTTATTCCTATTTTTTCTTTGACACCTGTCAGTCTTAGATTGTTTTTCTTCACAATGCCTTTCAGTTGTTGAATTTTTATTTCACAATCTTTGTTATTTTTAAGAGATCTTTCCTTTTGAGATTGATAGCCACAATCTTGTCTTCAAGGTCAGAATATCTAACTTGGGTCTCATTGAAGCAGTATTTTCAGCTTTCAGTGGTGCTCTCACAGGCCCATCAGGTTCCTTTGAATGTTGGAGCAGTCACTGGTGCTCTTGCAGACTTCCCTGGGTTCTCTGGAGGGAGGATGGGTTCGTTGGTTTTCTCATAGACCTAGAAGGGCCCTCTAGATGGAGGTAAAGGTGATTGAAACTTTCCCCGGTCTTCCCAAACCCGATGAATTGAGGTAATTTATTTCTTAAATATTATTTATACAGCCATGAAAATGATCATCATGTCTGCATTTAAACATGAAATAAATATTTTAATTACAAGTGAATATTTGAAATACACCTGAAAGATTTAGCATGTAGGACAAATAGCTATGAAATAATCATCACCTTTTCAGGAGAAGACATTTCTCATTTCAACTTAGGTATTGGTTTTATTTCCATTGCAGCATATCAGTAAAGTAACACTCCAGTCTGACAATGTTAATGTTATCACTTGGAGTTATTCATTGTAAGAAAATGTTTCTATCATTTCCTGTGATAATCATAGCTTCAAAATTTTTGACAGTAATATGCTAGTAGTTTGATCTGTAACACTTTCTATAATTGTCCCTGATATCTAAGTACCAATTTAGAAACTTTTAAGTTATATTTTATAAGACAATATAATGAATTTCAAAGATCCTCTTTCCAAGAGCTCCACATGGTATAAAGAATACATGAGCAAATAGAAAATGGTAGGGCCAGGGCTTTAGCTAAGCAGCACAAGAGCCTACCTGGCAAGCATGAGGTCATGAGTTTAATCCCCAGTACCCCCCAAAAATGTTAACCTCATCAAATGATATTACATAGGGTTTTAGACATTTTTTAAAATTTATGACTAACAGTCCACTATAATCACAAAGACTATAAACAAAATAACTGAAGTAAACAATCTGAAATTCCTAAATTCCTGTAGAAACACTCTCTTATTGACTAGGTGATCTGATTCTGCTTTGTGTAGTTCATGATGCAGCTATTAAAAATATTTTATGTTTTATATTTTTTCATATTAAATTGAAGATTAAAACTAAATTTCTGAATCAAGTAATATTGTTCAAACTTATTGTAAGAAACACATTCATTTCTTATGCCTCAAATAATTCTCCCTAGGGAAATATGATTAAAGTCAGATTTATCCTTACACATAGTGGAGAGAACTCTAAAACCTAGATTCTACTCCTCTGCTTACACACTTTTCCAGTCCTTCTGTTCCAAGAAATTAAAATAAACTTACCTTTCCTAATGGGAAAAAATTCTTTTTTGGAAGAAATAAGGAGAATCTTTGATTTATAAATTTAGGATTATAAAAGTCAGGGTGGTGAGAAAACATAACTGTCTTAAGGTGGACAACACATACAGTTTTCAATTGTAAGAATTTTTTTTAACAAGAAGAGTGAGGTTTCCAAACAGTTTCTTAAACAGGAATTCAATAGCTCAAAAACAAAAGCGAGAATTGATGAATGGAATTACATCTAATTAACAAGATTCTGCACAGCACACAAGAATAAACAGCATGAAGAAACAAACTACAGAATGTGAACTAACTATTGTCTTACTTTCCTCTCATTGCTAAGTTAAAATACCTGGGACCTAAAATTTTAGGGGGAAGGGTTTATTTAGCTCACACTTTGTAGTGGTTTAATAATGGGCTGGTACAAGGCAGAGTGACATGGCAGACAGGCATTGCAGAAGAGAAATTATTCCTGCTGAGCAGAAGATAAAAAAGCAGCCAATGTTGACCACAGTTCTTTCTATTGGTTATATTTAACCAGTCTGCTTAGTGTGGGTAGCACTCACATTCTTGATCTTGGTTCACTTGATCCTAGCACTGCACCATAAATCAGTTCCAGTGTCACACACTATAGATCCAGCCACCTACAAAAAAGGCCCATCTATGACTATATGGGGCTTTTGGGGGGCAACTGAACATAAGCCATAACAAATAATTTCCAAAAATTCGTGTGACAGAGGCTTCATATTCAGAATATACTGAAAAACAGAAAAAGTTCACAAGACATAATGAATCATAAACAATGACTTAATAAATGATCTGAATTATTATCCAAAGAAAATGCAGAAAAAGCAAATAATTAGATGAAAAATGTTCGACATCTTTACCCATCAAAAAGAAATGCAATCAAAGTAATGCAAATTACTTTGGGTCTGAACCTCATGGAAGTTAAAATTATTTTAATGTGAGAGACAAAAATTAACTAACAATGGTGAGGATGTGGAGAAAAAGGAAATCTTATTCATTGCTGGGGGGATTTCAAATTATTGCAGTCATTATGGAAAACCGTGTAAAGGTTCATCAAAAAACTATAACTCAAAATAGAGGTACCATATGATCCCACTATACCACATCTGAATATAAATCTAAATAATATGTTTGTTATGAAAAGTAGATGCTTGAAATTATAGCCTTAATTTGGCACAAATAGCCAAACTATAGGATCATGTTTGGTGTTTGTTAACAGATGAATTGAAACTAAACTATATGTACAAATGGGTTTTTTCAGCCACAAAGAAAAATGAAATCATGATTTTTCAGAAAAAATAGATCAAAGTGGACATAATCATTTTAAGAAAAATAGGCTAGATTCAGATAGAAAAAAAAAGCATCACATGTTTTTTATCTTACATGGAATTTTTTAAAAAGATGAATTGAAAGTAGAAGAGTAACTATTAGGGATGAGGAAGAGGGTCAGGAAGTGGGTAAAGAGAGGAAAGGACAAGAAAAGATGATTGGAATAGAGAAAAAATATGAACCAGTGAGTGACAGCAGTTCAGCTTCTCATAAAAAGTGGAATCTGGAGGTCAGTGGTTTAGAAAGGAATCAAAGTAATGAGAGGGTACATGGGAACAATGAGAGAACCAGCAGAGGAAAAGACAGTAAGGTCAAGTGTTACAGAAGAGGTGGCATGCATTACAGAAGAGAAATGCTGGCACCATGGACTGTGGCTAGCTGTTTGCCAGCCAAGAAGCACAGAGAAAATAATAACTTATTTGCTTACAGATAAATACACTGATATGAGGAGAATCTCATGCAATTGGTGACAGTGGAAAGAATATCAGTCATGCTTCACCAGCGGCCATCCAGAGGCAACATTTGGTGTGTGAAGGACTAGTGGCTCAGGACATAGTCATGTGGAACAGGACTGGTGATAATGACATTGTGGGAAAAGGCTGAACATTTAAACTTCAGTACCAGAATACCCACTTTGTGGTTTCACACTGCCAAGTTCCTCAAGTAGATGTGGGAATAATAGCTACAGGAGACCACTGGGGAAATTACATATGCAGTCTTATTTCTGTTCACAATGAACATCTTGTTGGTTTAAGTATTTGTGTTTATTTGGTTATATTTTTATGGTTCCATGTGTATATTAGCTTGATACTCTTGTATGTTTGTTATTTCATTAGTTCTGATTTAATAAATCTTAAAGTTTTCTCTTTTGTTTAGTCTCCTTATGTATTTTCTTCACTTCAAAACTCAGAAACAATATTATCAATATATATATTTATTATTTTTTAAAACACAAAAGTTCCATTTCCCAAGATTTTAAGTTTATCCTACATAGCCCCCTTGCAGTCACTCCTATCTTCATTAGTATAATTCCTCAACTTTCCCTATCTTAAGCCCTGGGCTCTTCCATATTTTAACTAGATTATTGTTCTCCCTATAAGCAAGTGATATTAACCATGCAGTCATCCTCAATCACAAAGTAAACACCCTTTCCCAAGTATCTCACTCTTGTCCCACAAAACATCATCTGAAAACTTCAGCTCAACTAAAACTGAAATTATAACATGCATAATAACTGACCACTGTGCAGTAAACATACAAATCAATGACAGAAAAATACTCAGAAAATGCAAAATCTCTTGAAAAGTTTACAGTTTGTTCCAAAATGTCCAGTTGATCTCAGAAAAAAAATCAAAGAAATTAAACATTTCTGGAAGTTAATGATAATGCCCATACAAGTAAAAAAAAAAACCTTCTGGGATCTATGAAAACAATTTCTATGAGGAAAATTCTTCACAATCAATGTACACACTAGGAAAATTGAGAAGAGTCAAATAAATAACCTCATGAGAAATCTTAAAATGCTGGAGAAGCAACAACAAAGGAGCCCTATGCCACATTTAAGGAGGCAAATTATAAAGATGAGAAGGTAAATCAATGGAATTGATACTAAAATATCTATAAAAGAATTCAATGAATCAAAGAGCTGGTTCTCTAAATTATTAAATAATACTGACAAGCCCTTAGCAATACTTGTCAAGAAAAAGAGAAAAAAAATGTCATATGAATGCAATTATAAAGTCTAAAGGTAAAGTCAAACAGACACTGTCAAATTCCAGAAGATAATAACAACTTAAAAATTTGTATTACAAAAAACCAGCAAATTTTACAGAAATGTACAGATTCTTAGACACATACAAACTACAAAAAGTAACCCCAGGGGGCAAAACTATGCTTAATACCCAAATAAGAACCAATGAAATTGGCTTTTTAATAAAGTATCTACCAAAAAAAGAAAAAATGGATTCACTGCTGAATTCTACAAATACTTTAAGAATGCTATATCAATAATACTCCTCAAGCTGTTCAAAGAAATTTAAAAGCAAGTAGTGCTGCAAAATTCACATATGGAAGGCAACATCAGCCTGATCCCAAAATTGGACAAAGATCCAACCATACAAAGAGATGCAGACGATTCTTAAATAAACTTAGTGCAAGAATACTCAAAAAATATTGATAAATGAAACAAGCACATTATCAAAAACATCATACATCATGATAATATGCAAGGATGGTTCATTATAAATGTTTATAAATTTAATACACCACATAAACAAGAACAAGGTCAAAGCCTTCATTAACATATAAATAGATGCAGCAAAGTTTTTAGACAAAATCCAAGGCCCTTCATAATCAAAATCCTGAAGAAAACAAGCACAGAATAATCATATTTGGTAATGGTTATTTATATAAAACCATTAGACATCAGTATACTAATTAGATAAAAGCCAAAAGCATTTCCTCTAAAGTCAGCAACAAGAGAAGCTTGTACATTATCATCTATTCTATTCAATATAATACATGAAGCATTAGCCAGAGCAAATAGGCAAGAGAAAGACATAAATGAATACATTATGATAAACTCAAATGATCATTACTGAAGATAATATGATGGTCTACATAGAAGAACCCAAAAATCCACCTAAAAATTTGTTTCAATTAATAATCAAAGTAGCAATTAATCAGCCTTTCTGTTAAGTTATACAAGCCCCTCAAGTTCCAGGGAAAGAAAAGTAAGCATGTACTGAGAATTGGCCATGCTGGAACTTGGGGGACAAACGAAGAAATCAACTAGCCAGCCTTTCTGGTAAGCCACACAAGCTGTGTGGGATCTAGGGAGAGAAAAGTCAGTGCCACCCATGAGAAACAAACACACAGGCTGAGAATCAAACACTATCTGTGTCGCCATCTCCCTGAAAGCAACTGGATGGTTCAGAGGACAGACTGAGTTGATAGCAACTCAGGTACATAAAGCAACTAAACACTTGCATTGTTTGGTTGATTATGCAGGCGTGGGGTCAGTGGTCTGAGCATCATCACTTGGGAGAATGACAGTATGCAATATAGCAAATTTGGGAGATTTCCTTCTATCCTGTCTTTGAAGTCAAATATTGTTTTCATTGTTTTGTTTTGTTCTGATTAATTGCTTAGCTTTATTCAATATTCTGTTTTATTGACCTTATAGTGTTTTGATTTTGGTTTGATTTTGCTCTACCTGATAGAATGGACAACTATTGTGAAGATAACAACATATATCATGGTAGTTACTGTTGTTTTCCTGGTATCCTGCTTTGAAGTGCTGTATCAGTTCTACTGCATTGTTTAATTGACTGTTTTCTGTCTTATTTTGTTGGATTTTACTATCTTTAAAATAAAAAAATATTGTTTAAAAAATTAATAAACAACTTGGAAGAAGTAGCAGGATACATGAACAATGCAAAAAAATCATTAGCATTTGTTCATATCAACAATTAATAGTATGAAAAGGAAATTATTATGATATCATTGACAGCTGCTTCCAGAAAAGTATAAATCCAAAAATTAATCTAACTAAGGAAGTGAAAGACCTGTACAAATAAAGCTATTATGCTGTGAAAATGATAAAGGATGGATAGAAAATGACAAGGTGTCAAATATCATGCAACAGGGAAGTGGCTCAAGAGAACAATTACAAGGGGTGAGTTGGGAAAGGAGATATGAGAGAAATGAATACGTGTAATAAAGCTAATTAATGTAAAAACTATATATGATAATGCAACCTAAGACAAATTATATCAACAAGTACAAAATAGGGAGAGAAAAGTCAGTGTGGAGTAGTGGGGGGTGAAGAAAAAGGGAAAGGCACTCAAAAAAATCAAACTCCAATGTGCACATGTGACCACTCCTAAGCATGATTTTACGTATGCATTACAAACATGTACTAATATAATCAAATTTTAAAAACTAAGTAAAAATTGGAACACATACACAAGCAAGATAAAAACTTGGCAAAAGGGTAAAACTAGGGGCCAGGGACTTATCTCAGTGGTGTAAGCACCTGTCTAGCCTCACAAGGTCGTGAGTTTGATCCCCAGTACCAGAAGAAAAGGGTAAAACTGATCATAGCATGATATGTGCATGCATGGAAATGAAAGTGAAATCTACTAATTTATACAATTAATGTAAATTAACTTTTATAATTAAAAAGAATGAACCCTCTGCAGAAGTAAATCTTGCAGTATATATTCAGTTATCTTTTAAGTAATGAGATTTTTTTTCTTTAATCCAGGTCCCAGTAATAATATCCCAGAAAATTTTAGCTGTACAAAATCATAACATATTTTTCCTCAGTCTTAAAGGTAACATAAAACCCTTTTTCATGTTCAGTAAAACAGACTCAAAGAATTTATATGACATTTCCAATCCTTAGTATTTAGAAGTGAAAAGGAAAAGAAGGTGGACAAGATGGCAGAATTATGTATGTGTGGGACGCTGCAAGAGAGAAGACTTACAGGAACAAAAGACACACTGTATTCCAAAGAAAGAAATGGCTCTAGGGAAGAGGTGACAGGAAACTAAGAAACAGGTGAAGCAGAAAAGAAGCTCAGAGAAAAGTATAACAATTTTCGAATTAACTTCCAGGTCCCCACTGGTAGGGGAGAAGAATATAAAGCCATAAACAAAATTTAGAAATATGATGTAGAGTACTCTAATAAGTAGCAGACTGGTGACTAGAGCTATGTGAAAAGCCTGTGGAATTTGCAGGCTTTGAATCCATGATGGCAATTTGGTTTCATAACAGCTCCTATGGAAAAGCAAAATATTTTAGGGTGCTAAAACCAAAATTCTTCTTGACATGGGTCCATTTTTAGGTATTGATGTATTCTGGGTCTCAGAAAATATAGAGCAACATGTTGTATATCCTTTTAAACCCTTTTCCTAGGTAACTGCATAGAAGGTGGCCATGATTAATAGATGTAGAAAGGAAACAGTCTGTCATAAAAATCTATTGAGAGATTTAGTAGTGTGAATAAAAGGCTGTAGTGGGCACAGATATCGTCCCCTATGAAGAGAAGCAAGACCAGCAGGTTATGGATAAATAAATTTGCTGGGTTTGAGGGAACTATTACTGAGGCTGACAGATTGGTGCGATTCTGTGGCTCTTCCCTCCCAGTACAGATCTTAGTTTAATTACTTTCTTTGTGCCAAAAGGCATTTAGAAAATTAGCAATCACTGCTTCAGTTTTGAAATTTACCTCACCCTAAAGAGCACAAATTAAAAGTCCCAAGAGCAAATGGGCACCCACACAGAGCACAGGATTAGTCAGAGAAATGGGTTCCTGGATTGTTGTGACTATTGCCAAATTTTTGGACCATATTTAAAAAGTCTCTGGAGTGAAAATATTCTTGCTAGAGATAATTCTATCTTAAACCATATTGATGATAGTTGGACAAGTTGGCAGAGGACAATCTGCATATTTTTGCTAATGTGTCTGTCCTGCTTGGCTTGAGATGAGAAGGGGCACACTTGACTATGGCTGTAATGCACTTTCTTCCTCCATACTTTCCAGATCTCAGTATGGGAGGGACTCAAAAAATGTGTGTCCAATGGAAACACCTCGGCAATAAGTAATTTTAACTTTTTAAATTTATGTTTTATTTTCTTTCATTATTTTACTTACTTTTATTTAACTTCATGTATTTTTAATTATTTAACTGGAATTCTTTGTTTCCATTTTCCTTTGCATTTCTTCTTATGTGTTTCTTCCACTGCTTTATTAATTTTCATCTTATTAATGTTTAACGTTTTGGTCTGATATACATTACTTCTAACATTTTCTATGGTAATATTATTGCAGACTTTTTAATTGTATGTCTATATCTTATTTGCTATAAAATTGTTGTCCTCAATACTTCTTCTCAGAAAAATTCTGGGGATAGAAACCAACATTTCAATCTTGCTCGGTGGGTACTCTGCCCCTGAGATGCATTGAGAACTCAGTTGAGAGAAATCCCACCTTATTCCATTTATGATATGGTCCTACTAAAATTTAAATATATATTTAATCTTAAAAGGTATAGAGCACTAAATTTCCCATATGATGATCTACGTCTAAATAAGAACAGGTAAGTGAAAGTCTTAAATCTCACTGCAAGATACTCCTTTTTATGCAGCAAGACAGTTAAATAACACAACTCTTCCAGACAATGCACCCATAAGGGGCCCTAGCATGGGTCACTCTTGAAAGTATGTTTTTCAAGTTCTGATAGAAAATACACAGTGCCGATATAGGCTAATCACAACACAAACCCATATGTAATCTACACTGTGAAGTACATTTGAAATTAAACTAAATAGCAAATTCAGAATATCTCACAATACATAGTGAAGAAAAGTTTAATCACTAGATCTGCACATAAAATTTGAACATGTTCATCCTAACAGAGATGCAAATATCTCAACATATAAACAAAAGAAAAAAGCAAAATAATAAAAATAAGCATGAATCCTCCAAAAGCTTATAACTGTTTAGCAAATGAATACAAAACTACTGCACTGAATAAAATGCCAAGCTAAGAACTGAAAAAAAAATAGAATTTTACAGTGAAGTGTTTTCAAATACATAACAATATACAGAAGAATGAATTAACCATGGATACTTTAGTTGTGCCAGACACTAAAACTAGTGGTATGTTTTGGACAATGGTTCACTCCATTTTCATAGAGGCATTCAGTAAAACTATAGAGTAGCTAAATTTATTAGGAACACATTTTCATTTTTTTCTGAAATTTCCATGTATCCTCATCATTATGGATATTTTTCTTTTTTTTCTAAGTATTGCCTTACTTTTTATTCTATTGTCTTTCGTGCACTCAAGGAGCACACTGTAAGGTCACTTACAATTTAACACACAAATCACAACATATTTTCCCAATTTTACCATTAGAGCTAGTTTCAAGTGTTTTCTATCTTAAATAAAAGCACTTAAAAATTTTGATAGGAGTGAACATTTGATTTATATTTCACTTGGTGCTTGTTTTAACATTTCGTAGAAATTTTTATCCTAGTGTGATTAAAAAATCTAAATCTTGAATTCAGACTAACATTTACAAATCATCCACTAAATTCTTTTTACTATAATTATTAGCAGGTATTATTTATACAAAATACTTGGTTTAAATGCGTCATTTAAGCATTCATGTAAGTTAGTTAAATAGTATCCATCCCTTTTTTTACCATCTTATTTCTTCTCCCCCAACCTTCCTTACTTTTCCTCATTTTATTCATTCTAACATCACAGCATCATTTTTTCCTAAATTTCACATGTGAAGAAAAACCTGTAAGAATTTTTGTGTAGTCTAAATAATTTATCACACAAAATATCCAGTTTCATCCATTTTTTGTAAATGACATGATTTCATTCATCTTTGTATACTCCGTCGTGTATATATGCTACATTTTCTTCAGCCAAATCTTTGTTAATGAGTGAATTACATACATTGAATATTATTTTTAGTGCCAAAATAATTGTTGGCATGCAGATACCTATTGCATGCTGGCTTCATTTCACCTGAGTATGTACCCAAGGGTTGTACAGCTGGATCATGTGGTTGTTGTATTTTTAGATTTTTTAGGAATCTACATACGATTTTTCATAGTCTGTATACTAATACACTGCATAAGGGTTCCACTTTTCTGCTTTTTCACCAGGATTGGTTATTATGTTCTTTATATTAGCAATTATGAGTGAAATGAGGTGGAATCTCAATGTACTTTTTTTCTGTATATCTTTGAATTTAAAAATGCTACAAATTAAAAAAAATACTTAAATGTAAAACTGGTATATATTAATAAAGAAAATATAAAAGCATTCTTACTTATATGGAAATATAAAATTTTTTCCTAACAAATCAGAGAGTAATAATGGTTTTAAAAACATTTTTATTAATCATTTGTGCTTCTTTCAAGGCATGTCTGGTGACCTCATTTGCCCATTCAATTACTTGTTTTTTTAAGCATTAAATTTTTAGAGGTTTTTATATATTAATAGTATAAGGAGTAGCTTTTTTCTTCATTTTTTTGTTTCCATTATTCTGTACATTTTAAAATTTAATGTAATCTTATTTAAATTTCCTGAGTTATTGAAGCTCTGCCAAATAAATTGTTGCCTATAATAATATTTAGAAGAATTTCCCCTATATTCCTACATTATTTTAAAATTTTCAGTTCTTACTTTAAGGCATTAAATCCATTTTGGTTTAAAATTTGTACAGGGTGACATATAGGGGTATATTTTCAGTATTCTATGGGTAGATGTTTAATTTATACAGCATCACTTATTGTAGATGCTATCTATTTTCCAATGAGATTTAGGTGCTTCAGTTCAGAACAAGTTGTTGGATATTTATGGTTGTTTTATTATATTGTATTAGTATGTATGTCTTTTTTACACCAATGCCATTATTTTTTATTGGAAAGATTACAATATATTTTTCATTCTTCTTATTTATGATATAGGTTTGATGTACAGGACTATAATCACCACAGTATGTTGGCATGTGCAGATGACATATGCTAATTATTCTTTAAGGTTTTTATCCCCTCCTATCCTCCTCACCCTCCATTCTGCATCTCTCGGATATATTTTCAATATATAATGATCATGCTACTCATGTAAGGAAAGTGTGAAATTGCAAGATAGGTCATTATCATATGGCAAGGAAACCTATGGAACATTTTGACATAGGTATTATGATGCATCCAGCACTATTATTTTGCTCCCGAAAGCACTGGATTTGGGAGAGGGTGATTCTGTATGAATTTAAGGCTTGTTCTCTTGTAGTTCAATTAAAAATGTCTTTGGTATTTTGATAAAAGCTACATTGCATCTATAGATGACTCTCATCTAAATGACCATTTTAACCTATTTTTATGACCATTTTAACACTATTAATTTTTCCAATGCATGAACATGAGAAGTCTTTTCATCTTATGGTATTTTCTTCAATTTCTTGAATCATAATTTTCATTGTAGAGATCAGTCACATTTTTTAAAAGAGAAAAAAGCACAGAAAAATTAAAAATCAAGCAAGCAAGCAAACAAAATCAAACCAAAAAAGCCAAATGGTGACAACAGAAAAATAGTGACACAAGGTTTCAAAATAAGATGGAAGGAATTTACCAATGGTTGTTATATTACATATTGTTATCCTCAAAATAGTTATTCATTTTACCAGATTCAGGCATGCAACATTGAACAAACAATAAGATTTTTCTTTGAGCAGTTTCATTATCTTTCACTGTATCTATTGTCACTTTTGGATCTTATTTTTTTATTATCTTACAGTAGCAAGACAATAGAGTTTATGCATATGAATCTTATTCATTTCACTTATGAGTATGGTTTCTAGTTGCATCTGTTTACCTATAAAGGCCTCCAGTTTATCCTTCTTTGTAGCTGAGTGTATTACATTGTATAAAAATAACAAATTTTTTAAATCCTTTCCTCTTTTGATTGATATTTGGGTTGTTCCAAGATTTCACTGTTACAAATTGTGCAGCTATAAACATGAGTGCACAATATTGCTGTGGTATGATGCTTGCAATTCTTTTGGGAAAATGCCCAGAAGGGGAAAAGCTGAGTCAGATGCAACGTGTAATGCTAGTTTCTGAGGCATCTTCACCAAGATTTCCACAGTAGTTGCTCCAGCCTATACTCCCAGCAAAAATGTAGAAATGTTTCTTATTCCCAACAGCCCCTCCAGCGTTTGTTATTTATTTTTCTTGATGTAAGCCATTCTTTCTGGAATGAGATGATATCAGTGTTCTCAGATGAAGAAACACAAATGGTAAATAAATATATGGAAAAATATTCAACATCACTGGTCATTTGAGAAATGAAAATTCACTCACACTCTTAATTTGGTTTATTCCTAGGTAATTTTTTCAGCCTAATGTGAATTGCATTATTTTCTTGACTTATTTCACAATGAGTCCCTTATCATTATAGAGTTTTTATATACTGCTACTTTGATGAATTTATCAGTCCCAAGAAAGTTGTAATGGGATCGTTTTTAGGGGGGAGGTTGGTTTGCTGTATTCTTTTTAATTTTTTTTTATTTTAATGAGAGTAAAAACCACTAAAACCAAAATAGATTTTCAAAACATTTTCTAGTACAGAAACATATTATCTACAAACATTAGAAATTTGAATTCATCCTTTTCTACTTGTATCCTTTTATTTGCTCAGTCTAAATTTAGACTGAGCCCAATTGCTCAGTCTAAATTTTCACATACTATATTGAGTAAAAAATAAGAATGGAAATATTTGTCTCATTCCAAAAATATTGAAAAACTGTGGACAGTTGTTTCCCATTCAATATGTTGCTACCTATGTGTTTGTCACATATAGACCTTTTTGTACTGAGGCAAGGTCATTCTATCTCTAGTTTCTTCCTGGCTTTTATTATGAGGCAGTGTTGAATTTCATCAAAAATTTATCTAAGTCTTAAGTGTGTTTTTTCTTTGATTCTATTCATATGATATATTACAGGCATTAACTTATATCTATTGATCCAATCTTGTGTTCCTGGAACCAATGTTGGCTTTGATTTCCAAGTATCTTATTGTAGATTTTTGCATCGTTTTTTGCTTTATTTAGGTTTGTTTGTTTCTGTTTGGTAAGATAATACTATGGGATTCATTGAATACAATTAAAAGCATTTTTTCTGTTTCTAGAGCCTATACTAGTTTGAAGAACATTGGTATTTATTCTTTCAAAGTTTGATAAATTTCAATGTGAATAGTTCTGGTCCTGGGACTTTTTGGCTTGGTGAAAGTTTGATTCGGCTTCAACCTTAGTGCTTGTTACTGACCCATTTCTGTTTTAAAGCTATGTTCTTTGTTCAAATTGGTATGCTGTATATGACTAGAAATTTTTATAATTTTTAGATATTCCAAAGTATTGACACATAATTTTTCATATTATTTTCTAATGAAAAATTGGTATGCTGTATATGACTAGAAATTTTTATAATTTTTGGATATTCCAAAATATTGACACACAATTTTTTATATTATTTTCTAATGACTATCTGGATTTCAGTGGGTTCTGTTGTAATGTTCTACTTCTTTACATTAATTATATTTTCATGCTTATACTTTTTCTTTTGTTTAGCTGAGTTTTGCTTCTTTTGTTTCTCTTCTGAAACAACCAACTCTTTGATTCATTGGTTCTTTGTGTTGCTCTATTTTACCAAATGAAGCTCTGAACTGTAATATTTTTTGCACCTAATGATATTGGTTTTGGTTTGCTGTTCTTTTCTAAAAACTTGAAAAATATCATTACTTATTTAAAATTTCTCACTTTAAAAGTAGACATTTATTACTACAAACTTTGCTCTTCTAATTGTTTTTATATTGCCCATGGATTGTGATAATGGTTCAAATTTCATTTAACTCTACAAATATTTACATTTGAACCTTGGAATCTTGATTGATGCACTATTAATTCAAAAACATATTGGTCAATGTCCATGTATTTGTATAATTTCTGCTGTTTCTCTGTTATTTTCTGTTTCAGTAAATTATGGCTTGATAAGATGCAAAACATATTTTCTCTATTTATTAAGAATAGAATGAAGACCTAAAAATGATATGTTTTGGATCAGTTTCCACATGCTGAAGGAAAAGATGTATACTCTGGATCAGTTGAATGAAATATTATTTTCTCATCTGCTAAGTCCATTAAATATATTTTATCATTTACACTGATTTTTCTTTTTTGCTATTTTTTTATTATCAATCTATTAGTGATGGTGAGTTATAAAGTCATCTAGCAGAATTGTGTGGTAGTCAATCATTACTGTTAGGTCCTGTCATGTTTGTTTTAAAGACTATTTGTTCCAATATTTAGTGGATATATATTTATATATCTTACACCTGATAGGTGGATTTAAACTTTTATTTCCAAGATATCTTTTCAGCTCTTTTTGTTCTTTCGTCTTCTTCATTGTCATCCTTCACTTCAAAAGTGAAAGTTCAAACAATTTAATAAAACAAAGTGACCTTATATCAAGTAAAGTAGTACTCTAGTATTTAAAATCCAAAACACCTGTACCATATAGACTAGGTCAGAGATTTTCAAAATCTGGATTTTGTTTTTTTCTCAATAAAAAATTTAACATCAGACACTAGAAACCATGTAATTTACTGGCAAGAGACAGGACCAAGGACCAATCTTCAAATGACATGCTTAATTTTCTGAATAGCAGGCTTTTTTAGACTCTTATTCCATGTTATTATAGAGTCACAGAAGCTGAATTACACAACTAAATCCTCTAATTTTTATCCATTTTATTGAACTATTTTCCTAATTATTAAGCTATTAATTTTATCAAAGAAGGCAATTTCTATCATATGTACATTCTCATCAATCCAATTTTAAACTACAGCTTCATCAGTTGTATGTATAGACTAGTTCTGACTGGGTTCTATTTGATCACTCCTGGTATACAAATATTTTTGCTGTCCTGGAGTATAATAAATTAAATATATAAAAATAAAATAATTTAAAGCATCTATTTTTATATATATTTGTTAATCATCAATATATGTTCATTTAATCTCATGTATGATTTTAAATATTTTATGAAGTATATAAAGACATAATTTTTAAAATTTTTAAATGCAAAATTTTTAGCTTTGTTTTCTTCCCATTATAATTTTGTGTGTGGTATGTACATAATTACTATCCTTTGTAACAACATTTAGTATTATCCACAATAAAACATGTATAGTATGGAAAACTGTGTGTTTTAATAGTTCTCACTTATTCTTACAATCTCATGCTGCATACACCATACACTCCATCTAATTATTTTCCATATGTATTCTGCTCTGCTTTTTTATTGATCAGATTTCTACTTTGCATATCTTTTTCTCTAATCTTCAGTTACATTCCACAACTATATTTCCAATTTCAGATATTTCACTTTATACATTTATAGAATTTAATTCTCTGGACAATTTCTCTGTATTTTTCATCTGTTTTCTCTATATTTATTTTCTATTGAATGTTTTTTTCATGATTATTTTTAGTACTTTTCTGATAACTCCAATGCATTACCTCTGGGTTCTCTCTATAGTGCTTTGTTATTCAAATGTATCATTAAGATTCGTTTTGGATGCATAGTGCATATATCCATTGTGAATTATTGGTACATTTACATAAAGTTTCTTTGTTCTTGCCTTCTCTTTCTCTCTCATCCCTCCCATCTGATCCCATTTCTAGACCTTCTTTGCCATTTCCAAAAAGGGTCTCTCTCTCTCTCTCTCTCTCTCTCTCTCTCTTTAATTCTGTTACCTTCTTTAACTTAAGTTTTTTCATCTTGAAATTTAATGACAGTGCTTTTTCTAGGCACGCTATTTATAGCCTTAACCTTCTGAAATAGGTTTTTTTTTCCAGCACAAAAAAGGTAGTAGCTTACCTTAAGGAAATCAGAATCTAAGGTATTTGTAGCTTCATTGCAGAACATTAAAGACTAAGCTTGAGTCATATATTTTGTTAAATCAAACAAAGAGACAGTGGTTGACTGGGAACTCTCTCCACTCACTAGATATTTGTCTCCACAGCACCAGTAGAAGGTTAAAATTTCTGGAGAGCTTTTTCAGAGTTTTTTCTAACCTCAGAATTTGACAACTGTGGGGCCAAATATATATCAGTGGAAAAGTTCATGTTAAACATTCATTAGGTCTTATATTTGATAGAAAAATACAACAGAGAGAGAGACAGAGAAAGACAGAAAATTTAACAAGTGTTTTTAGAGGAAAACTAGAATATTGATTTCATTTCAGTGGGATACTGGATGTTAGAGTCTTAATGCTTTTGTTCCTAGAACCCAAATAAGCAAAAACAAAAACAACAATAAATGTTGCTTTTTTGTACTTTGTTTTTGTTTTATTTTTAAAAATATTTTTAGTATATGTTTGTAATATATGATTATACTTACTGTAAGGAATTGGTACAGGTATATAATGCATTTCAATTTCTTTCTTATCCTCTTCACTGCTTTTTTTATTTTTCAAACATCAGATTCATTTATTCATAAAATCTTACAATGCCAATTATCATATGCACAGATCAATAATAAATCTAGTAATCTAAATAATTTAGAAAACATAAGACAACTATACTACTTCAAGTCATACTTTTAGATACTTTGTCTACACCATTTTGTAATACCATATGTATATTCCTATAGATATAGATAAATTTATACATGTATATATATATATATATATATATATATATATATATCAGTATATTGAGATTTTCTGTAAAAGAGATACCATGTGATACTAAAATTGTTTGTCTGAGTTACTTCACTTAACATTGTGATCTCAAGTTCCATCTGCTTTTCCACAACTGACTCAAGGTTAACACTCTTTATGGAAAAGTAGTACTCCACTGTGTGTAAATATCTTGTTTTTTTATTTTGAAGATAGTAAAACCCAACAAAACAAAACAGAACAAAGCATATCAAAAGAAATCAACAAAATTGGTACAGAACTTCAAAGCAGGATAATAGGAAAACAATAGCTGCCATAATATGTGTTTATTATCTTCACAATAGTTGTCCATTCCATCAGGTATAGCAAAGTTATTTTCTTTATGCATTAATCTGCTGACGAACACATAGGCTCATTCCAAGAAATATATATATATATATATATGTATATATATGGAATGATGTCTTTAAATTTTGGGGGGAGACACTTAGAACAGGAATATCTGAATTAAGTGGAATTTCTACTTTTAGATTTTTGAGGAATCAGCATGTTCATTTCCATAATGGTTGTATTACTTTACAGTTCCACCAGCAATGGAAAAGTGTTTAATTTTTCTCTACACAGCCTTGTTAGAACTTGTTATTAACTCAATTCTGAATGGTAGCCATTGTTTCTGGAGTCAGATGAAATCTCAGTGTTGTTTTAATTGTATTTCTCTAATGGACAACAATGGTGAACATTTTTTATGCATTAATTGGCCATTTGTATTTCTTCAAGTAGTATCTTTTCATTTTAAATACTCATTCATTAAATGGATCTTTAAATTTTGGGGCTAGCTAAGAAAGGAGGAAGTGCAAATGTTCTGAGCCAGGATTAAGGTTTCTGAAATTTTTGGGAGGAAAATTTAGGATCCTGGAGTAGAGAGGTTGCAAGCCAAAAGTTTGGTCAAGATCACATCAGAGAGATGGGACAGGGAGGAGTTTTATGAGTCATCTGAATAACCTTTGTTTTTCCTCTGTATACAACATGAAGCCATTAGAAGTTTTCAGCAAAGACTGGACATATATATCACTTTCGTTGCAGTGTTGAAATTAGAAAAAATATCAAGGACACATGTACCCAGGATAAACTAGGAGATTATGACAATATTCCAAGTGAAAGTTGATGCTGGTTCAGATGAAAGTAGTAATAAAACCAGGGGCACCCTTAGAATTTGAAATTGGATCAATAATACTGTGTTGATAGAAATCATCTTATATTAGGTATTCACCTGTTCATCTCTCATCCCTTACAAACCTTATTCATATCCAAATTATATTTAAATTATATTATGCTACATCATTACACATTCTTCACTTTCTTTTTTAAAAATTTATGTCACTTCCTTAATAATTTTTTTCCCAGGCTGAATAAATCTTCTGTCCTTATTTTTTTAAATGAAACAAACACTTGTCTTTTATCTCTATCATTGCATTTATTGTACACTGCAACATTAAAATTAACACTGCATGTTCATTTCTCCTATAGTATGAAGCTCTTCTCATTCTGATAAATTATCTTGCTTTTCAATGAAGTATTTGCAAGAAAAAGGAATACATTTAAATTAGATATTGGATAAAACTATGACTATCACAACAGTTCCCCCACTTTTCTTAACATTGCACAAACTTTAGGCATCTTTGATTGTCAAGCATTGTTCCAAGCACTAGAAATCTAGTGTAAAACTGTGGGTGAAAAGTATTTTTCACAGTTATGTCATGTTACTTATGTTAACATAAATACTAGAAAATTAAATTTCATAGATGTTCTTTAAATATGAGCATCTCATGCATGGAATCTCAGTCTATATGATTCTTTGTGAATTCAATTACTTTTAGACTTGTAGTTGTGTGTTATTTGGAAGTTCAGTCTTCCAATCTACTTCTCTGGATTGAAAAATTAACATTTATATTGAAAGTTATTACAGGATGTTATTTACCTCATCCTTTCATTGTAGTATTTTTTCTGCTGAAGATTCCCTTATTTTTCTCCTTTTGTGTTACTATTCACCCAGTTAGATATATTCTTTCTTTGGTGATCTGCAGTGAAGTCAAACCCTGTCTCTGACTAGTATTCCTTTGTATAGTTTCAGTAATCATGAATGTTATTTATGAATTTGTTTGCATGCTGATTTTTAAGAAAAATATTAATTTCTTCTTCAATTATGGAACATAATTTGCAGAATCTATTAATCTGGGTTGAAGGTTTTTATAGGCCTTGTGAAATTGTTCTAAACTCTCTTGGCTCTCAAGTCTTGTGTTGGCAAATATATTATTTTGATGTGCTTGACTGTAAAAATGAGTTGATGATTTTTCATCCTAGATTTTAGTATTCTTTCTTTTTTTCTGAATTTTTTGCATTTCAACTATAATATGCCATGAAAAATGTTATTTTCTAGTCAGGGAAATTTGAGATGTATTTGCTTAATTTACACAGAAGTTTAATTATTTCCCTAAAGTTGGAAAATGTTTCTTCTAATTATGTTCAAAAATTTTTAGACATTTTGTAGCATTTTTTCATCTTTTCTTAAATCTTTTAAGTCTTTGGTTGATTTTTTGATCATACAGCAACTGCTGAATATAGTTTTCATGTTGTGTTATTTTTGTGGTAGCAATGAGTGCATAATCATCTGCAATCTACTTTGTGTTTTATTTGAGAAATTCCATTTGCATTGATTGTTTCTGCTTACATATTTGAATGGAAAATTTTGAGTACTTATTATATACTGGATTTTTTAATTTATTACTTCATCTTTCTTTATTATTTACTAAAATGACCATTCATATATTTTTCTGCTTAATTTCACTAGCCTTAGTTTGTGGTTTTCTTAAGCTTATTGATCGTTCATCCATTAAATTCTTTTATTTAATTATATTTTTATTAAATCTTTTTGAAATACATCTTACATGAGTTTTGTGAATATCTTATGGATTTCTTTATTTATGTCTTCTTTGATTTTTTTCAAAGATTTTACTGTCTTGTTTTTGAGATGTTTCCTGTGACTTTCTCCACTTCCATATTTGGAAGTGCAGGTTTCGAGGATAAAAATTTTTTGGTGGCAAATAACAGCCTTTTTTTCTCATATATCTTTATTTTTGTGCTGCGGGTAGATTATCAGTGTAGAAATTCTACCAATACTGCGCAGGTGTCTTTAGTCAGTTTATATTTCCCTCTGAATTTATCTTGGGTGGTGTTGCTAATTTTTGCTATATAAACATTTCTTCATCTTGCTCAATGTAACAGAAACAGTTCTGCTCATTGTAATGCAAGAGAAAAATCACTGATATCACCCTCTATAATGATATCTATATATCAGTCAGTAATTTAAAATTTAATGTTAAAAAGTTCCTTCCTTTTCTTGAAAAACTCAAAGTTTGACGCAATAATGATGACATGTAAGCCAGCACATAGAGGATAAGAGAAGGAAAATAATGATAAAAGGGATGGTAAAAAATGATTGCTAGATAAGAGTAATTTTAAAAAGAAGACATTGCTATTTTATATGTGAAGTACAAACCTACTGTCATAAAAACAAAATGGTATTGGCAAAAAGCAAACATATTGATCAATGGAAAACAATAAAGATTGTGAAAGACAGATATGAACAGAAACACTAAATCTGACGCATGAAAATTTTCACAAAATTCTGAAAGGTGTAGACATAGAAAAGGACTTTCTGAACAAAACACTAATTGCACAAGCCATAATATGAAAAATCAATAAAAACTAGAAACATAAATTCCCTTTACCTAGCTATACCTCTTCTGGAAGTCTTTCCCAAACAATTAACGTTCATCATATTAAACTGATACATGCATACTTATATTTACAAGAACACAATTCATGGTAACTAAATTATGAAAGCTGTTTCTATACCCATTAGTAGATCAACAGATAAAGACAATACAGTTTATATACATAGAGGCATACTTCTCAGCCACAAATAAGGATAAATTTGAGTTGTTACAGAAAATGAATGGATCTTGAGACTATAATATTAGGTGAAATAAATCCAACAAAGAAGGTTAAGAATCTCATCTGATCTGGGAAGTGAAGGAGTAAAAAGTGATCAATTCATGATATGCATATATAACTGTACCACAAGATGCATATCATTACTATGTTGTAAACATATACTAAGTAAAATTTTACTTATTTCACTCCTTCCTTTCTAATCATTTTTGGTATTATATACATGTACACATTCTCCAAGATAGTTGTATACTGTATGTAATGCAAACATATATTAATAAATGATTTTTAAGAAGTTAACATGCATCCTTAATCATGTCAGCCAGGGACACAACTCAGGGCACAAGTGCCTCCCTGGCATGTTTGAGGTCCTGAGCTTGATACCTGGTACAAAATAAAAAAATCATGCCACCTAAAAGTCAACTGCTACTGTTAAGAGCAGTACTCTATAGAGGGGTAGTGAGGAAGGCTTTGGCTAAAATCAGTAGTTATATTCTAGATGTCAGTGAGCATTTTAAATTTCTCAATAAAAATCATATCTGAAAGAGCAGGTAAAATTAAAATTACCACTTAGTATGTTTATATAAACAACTGTGTATGTTTTCAGTTTTCTATTTTATCCATAAGCCCAATAAAGTTTAATGGGAATTTGGAAATCAAAACCACTTAGTATTATATGTCTTTAGAGATATCACTAGTCTGTGACCACTAATCTGGGGGTAAATATTTGATTTGGATATAGTATTTTTTTTTGGTAGAGGAAGTTCTAATGGATTCTACTTGACTTTTGTTTTCATAGACTTCATATCACAGATTAAGGTGCATAAAATAAGGTTTCTCCCTGGTGCTAAGTACATCTATTTGAATTGTGCAAACATTTCTGTGTTCAAATATGAATTTGGAAAAAAATGAGTTGAATAACTGAAGTATTACTGTATTAAGTGTTATGGTGATGGGTGCATGTGTTTATGGATTTATGATACTCTCAAGAAACAATCATTTTTGTTGTATATTGTCCTTTATCTAATGGTTCAGATGTTAGTTTAAGATTTACTTTGTTTGAAACAATTGTAGTTATTAGTCATTTTTGGCTACTGTTTATATGGAATATCCTTTCTCTATGCCTTTCACTTCAGCCTAAGTGTGACATTATTCTAATGTGAGTCATCTATGAAAAATGTGCTTTTTATTCATCCAGTCATTGCATGTTCTTTAATTATTTAATTTGGCTAAAATTCTTTCCCATTCTGTGGATTTTCTTTTTACTTTGTTGGTGATTTGTTTCGAAGTGCATAAACTGTTTAGTAACATGAGATCTCAGTTGTTGATTCTTTGAAGTATTTCGTGTGCAGTTTGCATTTTAAACATGAATTCTCTCCCTACCCCTACGTCTCCAAGATTTCTACCTATCTTGTCCTCCAGTAGATTTAGTGTTTCTGTTTTAATGTTTAGATCCTTGATCCATTTTGACTTTAGTTTATTGTATAGTGATAGGCATAGGTCTGTTTTCAGTCTTTGGCATGTGAAAAGCCAATTTTTCCAACACCATTTATTAAAGAGTCTAGAGATTGCAAGATCACTGACTGATTGGCAGCACCAGAAGAGAGCTTTGCTGAGGAAAAAAAATAAAAACAACTCAGATGCTGGAATCTGGCAACATGGAAAATGCCAGACAAAAGGAGAGGAATTCTCATGACCCACGAAGAAACTGAGGAAAAAGAAAAAGAAAAAAAAAGAAAGAAGAAAAAGAAGCATGGACAGAGGGCTGGAGCTGGGTAAGCCCCGATCTCTGTACTGGCACGTCTGAAAGTCAGGTGACTCATGATTGAGCTGAGATTGCGGCCCTTCCCATGGAAGTTGGTGAGCTCCAGACGCTCGGCTGGTGGAGGCCCTGAGACCGGGTGTCGAAACAGCCAGTCCAGCTGCTTGAACTTTGGTGAGTGATGGGAACTGAAATCCCCAAACCCGGAGGATTGGCTGGGTGACATTTTGGAGTTGGGCAGGGCCGGCTTGAATCGGGGCCCTAGGCAGCGTCTGCCGATGACTCCTAGTCCAAAGCAGATTGGTGGGATCTGCTTGGGCTGGGCCACGCCCCTGGTTGAAACCCAATAGCCAGGGACAAGTCTTTCCTAGGCCAGTGGCATCCCCAGAGAACACACAAACCTGTTGAAGCATAAACTGATTGACTGGCATAGGGGGAGGAGCCAGCTCTCAGCCTGCAACTCACAGATCTGGAGCAAACTGAGAGGAGGTACTTCCCTAGCAAGTACACTGCAGAAAAACTGCAAGCAAAACAAAAGGCCCAGAGACCTCCACCACCCACCCGTCTGAAGGGGGCCAAAAACATGACGAGACAGAGAAAGAGCAAAAGGTCCCCAACTGTGGAAACAGAGGTAAATGCAGAGGAGGTTGAGAGCAGCAAACCTGTAATGTCAGAGACAGCCTCAATGGAAATAAATAAATACATCCGTGGTCACATCATCGAATTTAAATCTGAAATTCTAACTCAGGTGAAGCAAGATATAAGAAGACTAATAAAAGAAGTCCTGGGTAATCCTCAAGCAGGCACAAATGAAAGAATAGAGGAACCCAGAGAAAGGAGAGAAGCCTTTGATGAAGAATATAAACAAAACCTAGAATATATGAAACAGATCCAAAGAGAATATCAGGAAATTAAAAACTCCATTGAAACCTGGAAAAAGCTTTTAACAGAAACTAAAAACAAACTTTCAAAACTTGAAGATAGATTTGCAAAGTATGATCATGAAAGGAAGGATCTCTTTAAAATAACAAGGAACCAGGAAGCAATGATACAAAGGCTAGAAGATGACAAGAGGATTTATAACCTAATAATAAAATATGTGAATGAAGATGCAGCAACAAATACAAATGAAATAAAAAGTATTCACAGAAATAATTAAGGAAAATTTCCCAAATAGGTAACGGAAGTGAAGTTTAGATAAATGAGGCATATAGAACTCCAGCCAGCTACAACCCAAAGAGATCTACACCCAGACATATAATAATCAGGATCCCAGAAATCCATCACAAGAACAGAATATTGAAAGTGGTCAGAAAAAAGAAACAGATTACCTATAAAGGAAAACTCATCAAAATCACAGTGGACTTCTCAGTGCAAACCATCAAATCACGAAGAGCTTGGAGTGAAATATTCCAAGCCCTGAAAGAAAATAACCTCCAACCCAGAATGATGTACCTTGCAAAACTGTCTCTCAAAATTAATGCAGAGAAAAGATATTTCCATGACAAAGAGGAACTGGAGGAGTTTGTGATCACCAATCCAACCCTGCAAAGAATACTGAAGGACATTCTAGAGAGAGAGAAGAAAACCACCAGGGTTCCAGGAATAATGGCAGAAAGGCATCAAAGAAAAGGGCAGACAGTGGAATGAAGGAGAAAAGTCAACAAATAACAACAGAAAAATAGCATGGCAGAGATAAAACAGAAAAGATTGGTTATATCACTATTTTATCTTGACTGATTTTATTTGAATCTGGTATGCTTGAGAGTGTTGAGTCTGAGAGTAGTGGCAACTACTCTGAAGATGACAGGATTCAATAGAATACCCATTCTGGTTTGATTGTTATCTGCCTTTGAAGTCCTATAATGTCTCCAATGTTTAGATTTTATTAATAATGTAAAGCAATGCTAAGTTTATATTTGATGATATAGACAATTTTATTGAAAATAACTAGAGACATCATAGAGACTACCGTAGTCACTTAATGTTGTGTTTTTGTATGTTCTTTTCATTTCGTGTTTCTCTAGGAATTTGTATTGCTGACTTGTTTTGATTTGTTTCTCCCTCTAATACAGAAAGGCTAGGTATATGTATAGACTTATACATGTGTAGAACTTCTAAGTAGTTTACAAGAATGGATTATAGTTATTGTAAAGGAAAAAATGGAAAAGAGAATATTCTAAAGGATATAACTGCATGTATGTTTGAGTGTGTGGAATTAATAACCATGTTGCTAAAGTTTTAGTTGGATGGATGTGCAAAACTGACTGCATTCTCACTGTTTGGATGTCCACTTTGTGGACTTTAGTTTTGTAACTTGAACAACTGCATCTAAGAGGAAAGTAAATAATTATCAACTAGTGATTTTTACTGGTTACTTTTTTTGTTTTGTTTTGTTTTTGAGATTTTGTATCATTTCTACCCTCTTTCTGTTTCAAAATTTTTTCCTAAAATAAAATAATTTTTAAAAAAAGCAGGAGGAGGGAAAAAGTGCTCTAAAAGAGATAACTGTATGTATACTTAAGTGTGTAGGATTGATAACCATGTTACCAAGTTTTTGTTGGATTGGTGAACAGAACTGTTTGCAGCCTCACTATTTGAATGTCCACTTTTTATGCTTTAATTTTGGAACTGGAACAACTATATCCAAGAAGACAATATGTAATGTATCAAATAGTGATTTCTTACTGTTTATTTTTTTTAATTCTGTATTGTTTCTACCCTTTTTTCTGTTTTGCTTCCCCCCATTTTTAAATAAAATAAAAAAAGATGAAAAAAAAGTCTATCCTTTTTCAAGTGAACTTCTTTAGCCTCTTTGTCAAGTATAAGGTGGCTGAGTATCTTTGTGGCAGTGTTTGCATCTTCTAATCTGTTCCATTGATCCTCAGGTCTATTTCTTGCCACTACCATGCTGATTTTATTACTGTGGCTTTGTAGTATAGTTTCAGGCTAGGAATTGAGATGCCTCCTGTCTTGCC
This sequence comes from Hydrochoerus hydrochaeris, assembly GCA_004027455.1. Lineage (NCBI taxonomy): Eukaryota > Metazoa > Chordata > Mammalia > Rodentia > Hydrochaeridae > Hydrochoerus > Hydrochoerus hydrochaeris. The sequence goes on from PVLA01003006.1 coordinate 177,469, forward strand.
TTTGTTGCCCAGAATTGTTTTTGGTATTCTAGGTTTTTTATGGTTCCAAATGAATTTTAGGAATATTTTCTCTGGATCTGTAAGTTATGTTAATGGTATTTTGATTGGGATTGTACTGAATCTGTATAATGGTTTTGGGAGTATGGCCATTTTCACAATGTTGGTTCTTTCTAACCAAGAGCAAGGAATTTCCTTACATTTTCTAATACCTTCTTCAATATCCTTTTTAAGAGTAGTATAATTTTCAGCATATAGGATTTTAAGTGTCTGATTTTTGTAGATGCTATTGTGAAAGGTGATATTTCCATAGATTCTCCCTCAAAGAGTTTTTTGTTTGTGTACAGGAATTCTTTTGACTTTTGAATGTTGACTTTGTATCCACCTACACTGCTGAATTTGTTTATTACCTCTAGTAGTCTTTTAAAAGAGTTTTTTGAGTCTTCTATGAAGAATATCATTTCATCTGCAAATAATGATAATTTAAATTCTTTTCCTATTTTATTCCTTTTATTTCTCTTTCTTATCTGATTACTGTGGCTAATATTTCCAGAACTATATTGAATAGGAGTGGTGGTAGTGGATATCCTGGTCTTGTTCCTGTTTTTACAGTGAAGGTTTTCAGTTTTTGTCCATTTAGTATAATGTTGGCTGTTGGATTGTCATAGATGGCCTTTATGAGATTGAGGTACATACCTTCTATTGTGAGTTTCTGTAGAGTTTTTATCATGAACAGGTTGTTGAACTTTGTCAAAAGCATTTTTTGCATCTATTGGGAGGATAATGTGATTTTTATTTTTGGCTCTGTTGATGTGGTGTATTACATTTATTGATTTGTATCTGTTGAACCATTCTTGCATTCCTGGATTAAATCCCACTTGGTCATGTTGTGTAATCTTCTTGATGACTTGTTGCATTCTATTTGGCAGTATTTTATTGAGAATCTTTGCATCTATATTCATTAGTGAGATCAGTCTATAGTTCTCCTTTTGTTTGGGTCTTTCTCTGGTTTTGGTATCAGGGTAATAGTGGCCTCCAAGAATGTTTTAGGGAGGACTGCTTTTCTTTCATTTCTTCGAAGAGTTTAAGGAGTGTTGACATAAAATGCTCACTAAAATTCTTATACAATTCAGTCATGAATCCATCAGGTCCTGTGCTTTTCTTTGTTGGTGTGTTTTTAGTCATGTTTTCAATTTCAGTAGTGATATTGGATTATTCAAAATTGTTATATCTCCTTGATCACACTTTGGTAGTTCATATGTTTCTAGAAATGTGTCCATTTCCATTTCCTATGTGTTTTCTACCCTATGTGAGCATAGATTTTCAAAGTAGGTGTTCATGATCTTTTGAATTTCCATGTGATCTGTAGTAATTCTGCCCTTTTCAGTCCTTATTGATTTGAGTTGTTTCTTTCTTTTTATTGATAAGGTTGGCTAGAGGTTTATCAGTTTTGTTCATTCTCTCATAAAAATAGCTCTTTGATTTGTTAAGTCTTTGAATTTTTTTTGGTTTCAATTGCATTGATTTCTGCTCTAATCTATGCAATTTCCTCTCTTCTGTGAGTTTGTGTTTTACTTGCTCTTCCTTTTCCAGAAGCTTGAGATGTAGCATTATGTTATTTACTTGTGCTCATTCCATTTTCTTGATGTGACTATTTATTGCTATATATTTTCCTCTTAGGACTGCTTTCATTGCATCCCAATGGTTACATTATGCTGTGTCTGCATTTTCATTGTATTGTAGCTATTGTTTGATTTCTTCTTTAATTTCCATCTATTTTTTTCTTGTTATTTAATTTCTATCTATTTTTGAAGGTGTTGCAGGTTTTTTTTACCATTGATTTCAATTTTAGTGCATTATGATCAGAGATTATGCATGGGATAATTTCGCTCCCTTTGCATTCAGTTCAGAATGTTTTGTGGGTTAATATATGATCATTTTGGAGAATGTCCCATGTGCACCTGAGAAGAAAGTGTATTCTAATGTGGTTGGATGGAACACTCTGTAAACATTCACTTAGTCCATTTGCTCACAGTTATGATTCAGTTCTGTTATTTCTCTGCTGACTTTTTTTTCTAGTTGATCTACCTCTTTTTGACAGTGGGGTGTTAAAGTATACTATTACAATTTTTGTGTATTTGGTTTTTCATGTCCATTGGTATTTGTCTTATATACTTTGGTGCTCCTGTATTTGGTGCATATATATTCATAATGGTTAGTTCTTCCTCTTGTAGTTTTCCACTTACAAGTATGTAGTGGCCTTCTTTATCTCTTTTAATCATTTTAGGTATGAAGTTCACTTTCTATGCAAGCAGAATAGCTATCCCTTCTTTTTTCAGAGTTCCTGTTGCATGGAATGCTGTTTTCCATCCTTTGACTTTTAGTCTAAGAGGTTCTTTTTGAGTCAGGTGTGTTTCTTATATACAGCACATTGTGGTGTCCTGTTTCTTGATCTGTTCTGTCCTATTTCTTTTGACAGGTGAATTGAACTCATTTATATTTATGGATACCACTGATATGTACTGGCTTGAATTTGCCATATTATGTTTCTATTGTTGGTTTTTCACTTTCCTCACTTGTTTAACTTTTCGTCCAGCTTGGTGCTTTCTTCCTGTTGTTGTTCTGGAGATTGTGGTCATTTTTATCTCTTTCTAGTATATCTTTCAATAATTTTTTTAGCGTTGGTTTTGTAGATATAAATTTCTTCAGTTTTTCTTTGTCATGGAAGTATCTTGTTTCTCTATTAAATTTGAAAAACAGTTTTCTGGGTACATCAGTATGGGTTGAAAGTAGTTTCCTTTTAGGGCTAGAAATACTTCACTCCAAACTCATCTTAACTGGAAGGTTTGTGCTGAACCTTCTGATTCTAACAGGCTTTCTTTGATAGGTGAGTTGTGTCTTTTCTCTAAAAGCTTTTAGCATTCTGTTTTTATGCTGTATGTCTGTGATCCTACTTATTATGTGTCTGGGTGTAGATTTATTTTAGTTATGCCTGTTTGGTGTTCTGTATGACTCACTTATTTGTATGCCAGATTTTTCCCCATATTTGGGAAATTTTCAAGTACTACTTCTGTGAACAGCTTAGTTATGTCCTTTGCATTGTTTCCTGAATCCTCACTGATACCTATTAGTCTTACCTTGTTTCTCTTGGCATCATTTTGAAGTTGCTGGATTGTCATTTCCTGCTTCTTTGTTGTTTTTGTAAGTTCTAACTTTTCATCATTGCTATCTGCGATCCTGTACTCAAGGTCCAAAATTCTATCCTCATCTTCATTTAAATGGTTTTGCTAGCTTTTAATAGAATTTTTGGTTTCTTATATATCTCTTTTAATTTGTTTTGTGAATTTTTTCTTGTTTTCTATATTGTTCATTCAAAGTTTTAATCAATTTCCCATGCTCCTGTATTTTTTATCTATTTTTCCCTACTTATGTTGAATAAATCCTTTATTAAGGTTGTTATTTCTGTCTTTATGTAAGACATTACTTCTAATTTGATTTCCTCTATACCTACATGGATTTGTTTCTTTACTTCATTTGCTATCTTTTCAGAGATTTCTGGTGAATGTCTTTTAACGTCCTCTATTTTGCTATCACCTGTTCTTGCACCTGATGGACTAGATGTTTGAGATTGCATTTTGGATTTTCAATTTGTAATTTTCACCTTCTGGGCCAATATCTGGTTATTTAATCCCAATATTCACAACTGTCAGCAGTGTATCTTGTAGGGTCCTACTGCGTGGTTGATGTCCACCCGATTGTTGTGTACATAGCAACTGGAACCTGCCAGAGTCCTCTATCTGGGCAAGGGGCCACCAAGTGTCCCATCAAACCAACCCTGCCCGTCCACTGAAGTTCAAGGTTCTGGGAGGGAGAGTGGGAACGAAATGTGCACATCAGTGCTTGGTCTAAGAAATGGGGAGGGTAGACAAGGGCAGCGGGCTGAGCCAGGGTGGGTGTGGCAGTCCTCTGGGTCAGCACACGGGAGGAGCATGATGGGTCGCAGGCACAGCTCAGCAACCTGAGCCGGGAAGGAGCACTTCGGTCTTCCTCTGTGGGGTGGCACTACGAGTGTGCTGACGGGTGCAGGCACCTCTGAGCTGCCTGAGCTGCGGCGGAGCTTGGGGGTCTTCCTTCACGAAGTAGTGGGGGAGGGTGATGAGGCAACCAGGTACCCCCCAGCAGCCCAAGCCATGGCACAGCTTGGTGTTCTTCCTCCACGTGGCAGAGGAGCGGGGCGGGGGCATGCGCTGAGGCACACAGGCACGCCCAGTGGCCCGAGCTGGGGCTGAGCTCAGTGGTCATCTTCTGTTTGGCAGTGTCAGGAAGGCACTGGGGTGCACAGGCATGCCCAGCATCCCAAGCCAAGCTGGAGCTCGGTATTCTTCCTCCACTCAGAGGCCCGAGCTAGGGCAGAGCTCAGTGGTTATCTTCTGCACAGCAGTGGCTGAGAGTAATTATTTAATTTGATGCCTTTATATATAAAGAATTTTTCATGACAAAGAGCTTACTATTGAAATTTTATTAATGATTTTCTGTCATGAAGCAATTTTGTTCTTTTACTCTCTGCTATGGTTTTGTTTTTTCTGTAGTGAAATGCTTTTATTCCTGTTCATTTTTGTATATGTATTTTTATATTCTCTTTGTGATTGGCATTAGACTTATACAAAATCACAAATGACAACATACATCTAAACCTATAATAAATACCAATATATTTAAGTTTAGAATTTAATTTCAGTCACACATATTCTCCATATTTATGTGTCCTACATAAAAACACACTACTAGTAATTTTAAAATCTATACTATTTCTTATTGCATACATATTATTTACAGTATTATCATTAATATTTCGTCTTTTGCTTTTGTACCAAAAATTAATATAACGGAAACACTATAACTATATCAGACTTCTCATGTAATATGTATATATATATATATATATATATACATATTACATATATGTGTGTGTATTATATATATGTGTAATATATGTGTGTATATATATATATATATATATCAAACAGTATTATCAATGGATTCTCTATGTTCACTGGCTGTTAACTTTTTAAATTAAAAGATTTCAATAACATGTATTATTTACACATATTTATAGAAATAGATGTGATATGTGAAAACATGCCTGCAGCATGCATTTATCAAATTCAGCCTTCCTTCATCTTTTCTACTTTTCCAACTTTTAGTAGTCATTTCTCTAATTTCACATAAAACATATTGCTGTTTAGAATACTGGTATTTCAACATGAATAATTCTCTTCTGGTTTTTTTTTTTACCTTTATCAGTTGTAGTGAATTCTATCAGTAATTTGTTCATTTAGAAATTTTTTATTTCTTATTTGTTTTTTAATAAAATTTGCTAGATATTTTGTTCTTGTGTGGCAGCTTTATTCTTTCATCTACTTGAATATATCATCACATTCTTTTCCGTCCTGATAAGCTTTATTGAGATATCTGTTGATTGATTATTGGAAAGTCAGTTGTACAATTTTATCCTGTTATTGTCAATATTCTCTGATTTTTCATCTGTGATAACTTGCTTATAAATAATCTTGATGTATACTTTAAACAACTTATTCATAGGTCTTTGCTTTGTTGCACCTTGGTATCAATTTCCCACCTTTGTTTCCTTCTTTATTTCCTCAAATAAGTCACCTAAACATTTCTTCTTCCACTGAAAATTTCTTAATGTATTTGTTAATTAACTGTATGATGGTCCATATTACTTTAGGAATTCTTCATTATGTTAAATTATTTTTACTGTTTGTTCTTCTACCTGGGTAGTTTTGAGTGACCTATTGTCATGCCCACTGTTGAATTTTCTTGAGGAAGTCTAATTTTTAAATCCTGCATTGAATATTAATTTTAATTCTTGTACTATTGAACTGAAGAATTCTGCTTTTAAATAATTTCTCTCTCAATGGTGATGTTCATGTTTCACATTTTTCTTAGTGTGGTATCTGTATTTTCCTCTAATTCTGTGAGATACCCTAAAATGAATTTTTTCAATATTTTTATGATTATTAGATCTATTTCTTTAGAATCTGTTTCTAAAGATTTATTTTTGTGATTTTAATGATATTTTTTGTGTTTCTTTTTGTTATAGTAGGTTTGCATTTTATCTGAGCACTTGAAAATACACACTAGTCTCATTATTCACTGACTGGCCCTTACACGGGAATACAATCACTAATCTCCCTGTCTAATATTTTTGTGTATGTCTGTCAAACTTGTATTTTCTATAGTTGTGTGCATAAATTACTAGTTATGTGGTTTTACTAGTTTTTCTTAATTTAGAAATTCATATATCCTTCCCTTATTGGTATGTCACTGGTGTCTGATTATTGTGCTGGAGACATTTGTAGACACACTTAATTCTCTATTTGTCTTCCTGTTGAAAGCCTCAAATTCTGTGTTTTCTAGGTGCAGAGACCTGTGCCAGTTAAAACACTCCATCAAACTTTTTAAAAATGTGTTCTAGGTATCCCAAACATATAAGTTTTATCAGTGCTTTATGTGAAGCAAGGTAGCAACTGGGTTTACAAGCAGTGGATTTAAATGCTACAAACTGAACACACACTTTAGTCTCTCTTTATTACAGATGGAGAAGTTATAGGCTGTAAGAATATCTCATGATTCCATAATGTCAGCTTAAAGCTTATTCAGATAATGTGAACTTGCTTTTCTCTTACCTAAAATATTGAAATTTGTCATAAAATCATTTTGATTTATATGGTATAATAATTGTGTTTTTATAGGAAGAAAGAACTCAGAATTCCTGTTTTGCCATCTTTCAAACATAATTTCCCTTTTTATCTAGATTTTATTATTTTATTCATTTTCATAATTTTCATGCCTATTGATGTATTTGGTGAGTGGCTATTTTTAGTTTCTTTTATTATATATAGTATTCATGATTTTTTTGATTTTTAAAGGAATAAAACAAGACAGAATTAAGCAGATCAGAACAGAACAATGCAAACAACACAACACTTCATCACAAGACAATTGGATATCAACTGTAGCTATCATAATGTCTCTTTCTTTGAAATAGTTGAGCTTAGCTTCACAAAGAATAATATCATACATAACAAAATAGAATAAAACCATTCAAGAGAATGAAAATATTATAAGGCATTCTGAACCATATAACAGAAAATGAACAATGGCTACTATAACATCTCATTTTCCACAAAAAAGTCTATTTTATTACACATATTAAAATCCACTAAGACACAACATGATAGAACCAATGTGCATGTTAGGACTTAAAAACAAGATGATATTAAATCAGCAATGGCTGCCATAATGTCTTGTTTTCTTCAAAGTAGCTAATCATGCCATCACATATATTAGGATCAAGCAAAACAGAATAAAGCTATTCCAAACAATGAATGAAAACATTCATTCAAACTTCAAAGCAATGTAATGGGGAACCATGATTACCATAGAATCTTATGTGCTTTTACCATTTCTTACACTAGGGAGACTATACTGTGTTTATAAATGTGAGTTTGATTTATTTCACTTGTGAGTATGGTCACAAGTTGTATCCATTTATTTATAAATATCTCAATGTGATCATTTTTTATATCTGAGTACTATTCCATTGTATAAAAGTACCACAATTTTTTATTCATTCCTCAGTTGATGGGCACTTAGGTTGTTTCCAAAATCTGGCTATTAAAAATTGTGCTGTTACATACATGGATGCACATATATCACTTTGGTAAGGTGTTTTCAGCTCTTCTGGGAATATGCTTAGGAGTGGAATAGCTGGGTCAAATGGGATTTCCAATCCCAGCTCTTTGAGGAGTCTCCAGACTGACTTCCACAGTGGCTGTACCAGTCGACACTCCCACCAACAGTGCAGAAGAGTTCCTTTTTCCCCACAGCCTCTCCAGTATTTGTTGTAGGTAGTTTTGTAGATCCTGGCCATTCTTTCTGAAGTGAGATGGAATCTCAGTGTGGTTTTGATTTGCATTTCTCTAATGACCAATGATGAAGAACATTTTTCATGTATTTATTTGCCATTCATATTTCTTCATCTGAGAACTGCATGCTCATCTTTGATGCCCATTTTTGGATTTGGTCTTTGAATTTTGGGGGCCTGATATTTTATAATTCTTTATAAGTTCTACACAGAAGTCCTTTGTCTGAGGGACAGTTCATTAAGATTTTTTCCCAGTTTGTGGGTTTTCTTTTCACTCTGATGGAGATTTCTTTCGACATGCAGAAACTCTTTAACAAGATGTGATTCCAATTATTGATTCTGGGAAGTATTTCCTGTGTAGTTTGTTTCTGTTCATGAATTCTCTACTTACCCCTATGTCTTCAAGATTTTTACCTATTGTGTCTTCCAACAGATTTATTGTTTCTGTTTTAATATTTAGAACTTTGATCCATTTAGATTTTAGTTTAGTACATGGTGACAGGCATGGGTCTAGTTTTAATTTTCAGCATATGGATAGCCAGTTTTTCCAGCACCATTTATTAAAGAGACCATCGTTCTTCCTGTGAACATGTTTGGTCCCTTTATCAAAGATAAGGTGGTTGAGTGTCTATTCGTAGTTCTGATTGTGTCTTCCATTGATCTTCAAATCTGTTTTTATTCCAGTACCGTGTTGATTTTATTACAGTAGCTTTGTCTTATAACTTCAGGTCAGGGATTGTGATGCCTCCTGCCTTGCCTTTCTGCTTAGAACTGCCTTTGCTATTCTAGGTATCTTCTGGTTCCAGATAAATTTTAGGTGTGATTTCTCTAGATCTATGAGTTATGTTAGTTGTATTTTCATTGGGATTGCCTTGAATCTGTGTAACAATTTTGGGAGAATGACCATTTTCACAGTATTTATTGTTCCTATCCATGAACAAGGGATGTCTTTTCCTTTTCTGAGATTCTCTTTGATTTCTTTTCTCAGGGTGTTATAAATTTCCTTGTATAGCACTTTTACTTCTTTGATTAGCTTAATTCTTAAATATTTCATTTTTTTGGATGCTAGTGTGAAAGTTTTGGCTACTCTTGTTTCTCTCTCGGTGATTTTATTGTTAGTGTATAGGAATGCTATTAATTTTTGAGTATTGACTTTGTATTCAGGTATGTTGCTGAATTTATTTATTATTATGTATGAGTCTTTCAATGGAGGTTTGGGGTTCTTCTATGTATCATGTCATCTGCAAATAATGATAAATTAACTTCCTCTTTTCCTATTTTTAATATTTTTATTTCTCTCTCTTGTCTAATTGCACTGGCTAGCATTTGCAGTACTATGTGGGAATAGGAGCAGTGATAAGGGACATCCTCATCTTGTGCCTGATTTTGAGGTAAAAGCTTTCAGTTTTTGGTCTTTTAATATGACACTGGCTGTTGGTTTGTCCTAGATGGCCTTTATCACATTGAGGTAGAGACTATCTATTCCAATTCTCTGTAAGTTTCTTATCATGAATGGCTGTTGGATCTTATCCAATGCTTTTTCTGCATCTATAGAAATGATCATGTGTTTGTTACTTTTGGCTCTATTGATACGGTGCATTACATTTATTGATTTACATATGTTGAACCATCCCTGCATGACTAGGATGAGTCCCACTTGGTCATGGTGTATAGTCTTCTTGATGATTTGCTGCATCCTGTTTGCCAATATTTTTTTGAGAATGTTCATTAGGGAGATTGGCCTGTAGTTGCATTTTTTAGTTGGGTATTTCTCAGGTTTTTATACTAGAGTGATATTTACTTCTAGGAATGACTTAGGGAGAATCACTTCACTTTTGATTTCATTGAACATTTTGAGGAGTGTCAGCATTAGGTATTTGTATTTCATTTAGAATTCCACAGTGAATCCCTCTGGGCCTGGGTCCTTCTTTGTTGGTAAGGACTTAATTACATTTTCAATTTCATTAATAGAAATTGTGTTATTCAGCAGTTTTACATTTTCTTGATCCAGCTTTGGTGGTTCATATATTTCTAGGAATTTGTCCATTTCTTCTGTGTTATCGAACTTATGAGAGTGGAGGTTTTCAAAATAGGTATTGATGACCTTCTGTAATTCCACAGAGTCAGTAGTGATTTCACCTTTTTCATTCTGTATTGCATGAATTTGAGTCTTTTCTTTCCTTTTTAAAATTAGGTTGGCTATGGGCTTATTAATTTTATTTATTCTTTCAACTCTTTGATTCATTGATTCTTTGTATTGGTTTCTCAGTCTCTATTGCATTACTTTCTGTTCTGATCCTTATAATTTCCTCCCTTCTTTTGGATTTGGGCTTGGTTTGCTCTTCTTTTTCTAGATGTTTGAGGTGTAGTATCAGTTTGCTTATTTGTGTTCGTTCTGTTTTCCTAATGTGGGAGCTCAGTGCAATACATTTTCCTCTGAGAACCACTTCTGGTAAGTTGTATTTGTATTTTCCTTTGCTTTTAGATATTGTTTAATTTTGTGTTTAATTTCCTCTGTGACCCAGTGATTGCACGAGTGTATTATTCAATTTCCATGTGTATGTGGGATTTTTGCAGTTTCTTTTATCATTAATTTCTACTTTCATGGTGCTATGATCCAATAACATGTATGGGATAATTTCAATTCTTTTGCATTTACTTAAATATGTTCTGTGGGCTAGTATAAGGTCTATTTTAAAGAATGTCCCATATACTGCTAAAAAGAATGTTGTTGATGTTGTTGGGTGGAACACCCTGTATACATCTATCAAGTCCACTTGGTCACAGGTGTGATTCAGTTCTGTTATTTCTTTGCTGATTTTCTGTCTAGTTGATCTGTCCTTTTGTGTGAATGGTGTGTTAAGGACTGCTGTTATAATTGTGTTATTGCTTATTTGAATTTTCATTTCTGTTAATACTTGCTTTGTGTAGCTGGATGCTCTGAGATTTGGTGCATATGTAGTTAAGATTGTTATCTCTTCTTCTTGAATTTTTCCCCTAACTATTATGTAGTGACCTTCTTTATGTCTTTGGATCATTCTTAGTTTCAAGTTCACATTGTCTGCAAACAGAATAGCTACCCAGCTTTTTTTTTTTGAGTTCCTGTTGAATGAAGTATTGTTTTCAATTCTTGGACTTTCAGTCTATGAACTTCTTTTTGGGTTTGATGGGTTTCTTGTAGACAGCATATATTTGCACATTGTTTCTTGATCCATTCTGTCTGTCTGTTTGTTTTAATTGGTGAATTGAGGTCATTTACATTAATAGTTATAACTGTTAAATTTTTTTTATTGTTGACATGTTATCTTTCTACTGTTGTATTTTTACCTTTCCATTCTGCTTGTCTGTGTTGCTTAGTGGTTTTTTCCTATGTGTATCTAGAATGTCTTTCAGCATTTTTTGCAGGTTTGGTTTGGTGATCACAAAGTTCTTCAGCTGTTCTTTGTCATGGAAGTGTCTTATTTTTCCATCCATTTTGAAAGACAGTTTTGCAGGGTACTTCAGTCTGGGTTGAAAGTTGTTTTCCTTCAGGATCTGAAATACTTCACTCCATGCTCTTCTTGATTTCATTGTTTGTGTTGAGAAGTCTGCTGTGAATCTGATAGGTTTTCCTTTGTAGCTGGTCTGTCTCTTTTCTCTAAGAGCTTTTAATATTCTGTTCTTATGTTGGATTTCTGGATTTTGATTATTTTATATCTAGGTGTACTTTGATTTTGGTTATGGCTGACTGGAGTTCTATATGCTTCACTGATCTGTATGTCAGTTTCCATTCTCACTTTTGGGAAGTTTTCAGCTATTACTTCTGTAAATAACCTCTTGATATCATTTGTGTTGTTCCCTTCTTTTTTATTTATCCCTATTAATCTTATGTGGTCTTTTTCGCATCATCTTGCAACTGTTGAATGGTTATTTTCTGATTCCTTGTGATTGTTAGAAGACCTTTCCTTTCCTGTTCACTAGCTGAAATCTTATCCTAAAGGTCTGAAATTCTATCTTCACTTTTGTTGAGGTGGTTTTTGCAACTTTCAATAGAATTTTTTATTTCCTGCATATCTCTTTGAATCTGGTTCATGTATTCTGTTTGTTTCTTATGCTGTTCATTGAGGGATTCTATCTGTTTGTTTGTTTGTTCCTCTAATATTTTAGCTGTGTCTTCTTTAGATGCATTCACTATTTGTTTTGCTACTTTTATCAGTTCTTCTTTTACCTGGGAGATTATTTCTCATTTGAGTTCCTTCATAGCTTCCCATAGCTGCTTCTTTATTTCAGTTGATATAATTTCAGGTATTTCAGGTGTATGACTAGTACTTTCTTCTATGTACCTGGCTCCCAGTCTTTCTTGGAATGGGCTGGATGTTTGAGATTGCATTTTGGTCTTTTGTTTTTTCATTTTCCCGTATTTACCTGTTTTGAATGATGTTCCAAAAGTTTCTGTAGGCATGTTAAAAATAACCTCCTCTGCCCTCAGCTCCTCCCAGGACTCAAGTGCCCAAACTCTCCCAGGGCCAGGGCCAGGAAGCTGGAACTCCCCTCATGTCATGGGCCTAGGTCCTTTCTCCCTTTGGGCCTAACTCCCCTCTGTCATTGGCATGGGCTTGGTGCCCTCCCTTCTCTTGGTGGCCTGGGCCTGGTCCTCTGGTTGAATAAAGGTCCCTGGGCATGGTCCACTCAAGCCTATGAAACTTCTGCAGGCAAGTCCAGTGTCCTAGGTCACTTTAAGTTCACCCAAGCACTGGGAGTGATGTCCCAAATTCTCCCTGACCAGTGCCTGGAAGCTGGAACTCCCCTCACAACATGTGTGGGTCCACCTCCCCTCTCTTGGTGGTACAGGCCCTGTCCCTGGTTCAGTATTCAGTTTTTGAATATATTATTGCACTTATGCTAGTTGTGTGGCAATATGTTGTCTGCATACCCTTGGTGATGCTTTCTGTAATCTGTTTATTTTCCCTGTGTACATGTCAGAATTTCTGCTATTTTGTGCATTTCAGAACTTTTTTGCTACCAAGTGGGCATTTTATAATGTGATATAAAAACTTGTTAAACAGCTGCCCTTTTCCTACATATTTTTGTGTTTTTGTTTTATTTGTATTAGCAGTTTTTAGTTCTTCAATGCTTTTACTGATTGCCTGAAGCCTTTATTTCATACACTATAATGCCCTTCACCCTGACAATTTAGGTAGCTGTTGAAGACTTTCTTCAAAATTCTTGAATCAATTACACTTTTCTGAGTTTTCTGCATTTTTTGTTACAGTGTGTATTCAAAAATTTAGAAGTTAATTTACAAAATTGCTTTATTTTTAATTTATGATTGTATAAGTCCTCAAAATTAGCAAGGTGTGAAATGTTATGGTCTTCTTAGGTCTTGTATACAGGTGTACTGCTCTGTTCATTTGCATATCCTGTATTCCTAAGAAAATGTCAGTTTTTGAAATATTTTTAATATTTTATTGTATAATTTTGTGAACATTTGACTAGGCAATTATTTGCGCTAGCTAATATCATCATATTGAAACTGCTGAAACCTTGTATACTTTTTCTTGATTGTTTTCAGAAAACACCTTTGTGATAAGGATTTTTCTAAAGAGCAAGCCATGAGTCACATCAAATATCAGGTATACCTTGTAAATAAGACTTTTGCAGGAAACATCCAGATAGTCAAATTGTGACATTGCTCTTGGGATCATACTTTTCAGAGCTCAATGTCTTTTCTCCTTCTACTCAGAGCTAAAAGAATACTGCTTTTGGCCTGGTGTGGTGGTGCACGCTTGTAATCCCAGCACTAGGGAGGCTGAGGCAGAAGGATTGCTGAGAGTTCAAAACTAACCTGGGCTACAAAGTGAGCTCAAGGCCAGCCTGAACTTCACAGCAAGACCCTGTCTTAAAAAGACAAAAAAAGAATATTGTGTTTGATAACTACCTTGGAACCAGAGGAAGATACATGTGAGTAGCCCAATTTAAAAATTTTGCACCCCTTTCTCCTCTTATTGTGGTTTAGTAATTTTTCATTTGTGAATTGTATTCATATTATCATTAGACTTTGATTAATTTCACACATTCAGAAAATATTTATTTTTATGAAGATGCCAGGTTCTGCACAGCTTTTATGGACCAAGAGTTTCCAGAGAGTTTCACTTCATCATTGTGAAAGTTAATTTTTAAGTGTAATACTTTGTATTTGTTACATCTTGCTAGAATCATTTCCGCATTATAACCTTTGGAAAATTTTTTAATTTGATTGTATCAAATATTGTCATGAAATTATAACTGGAGTGTCATTTTCCAAGTCCTTAAAATATTGTATTTAATTTATGAATTTGCAGATTGGTGATATCTTGCAGGATCATATTAGAGAACTATTAGTGAATAACTTAGAGATTTTAATTATTTTTTTTACTTTTTGTACCTTCCCTTTATAAAAATGTAATAACCCTTGCTGGAATAGAATAGACATCTAAGTATATGTGATGTACAACTTCAAATATGTAACACATCATTAATATAGCGTGCCTCAAACGAGAACCACGTATCTATGTTGGTGCTGCAACTTTTATGATTAACTTGTGCAAATATAATTATATTGTTCCTTATTGAACTTTTGTTCAATTTATTCTGATTTTCATTCTACTCAAAAAATATGCCTCTGCTTGATTCTGAGATTCCATATATGATTCTGATTTCCTCAGTCTCAGTTTCAACATACATCTCTAATGCAAACATCTTATCATGCTCAATATGTTTCTTGTCTTATCATAATACATATTTTTGTGTAGTACGGCCATTAAAGACATCCCAAACTATTTTCTCTGATGCTCAGCGCAAGGTGAAAGACAAGCAGTCTGTTTCAATTTGAGAAAAAAATTGGCTGCAGTGGATTCATTGAGAGATAGTATATAGCTGCCATACATTTCACTCCTCTAGAATAATTATAATCATAATGTATTTATGCCTTATAAGCCAACCTCAAAATCAATTCCACATGTTCAATTTTATATATATATATATATATATATATATATATATATATATATATATATATTATAGCAAGACCAGATCATTCCAGGAAAATCATTCACTAAACAGTGGGCATAAGATTTATTTTTCTTTTTTTTTAATAGTTTATTCTTTATTGTAAGCAAGACAATATAACTAATTGAGTGAGACTTAGGCATTTTGTGCTATGGAAATTTAAGTTATCATTCATCATCAATACAGGCTTTTCTCTGAGAATGTATGTTTTACATAGTTCGATTTCCTAGACATATTCAAGGTTTCCCACTATACTACTACATTGCAAATTCATCATCGGGGAATTCCTAAAAGTTGATTATAAACTAATCATTATTTGCATTTTTTTCTTTTTATAATATAACACTGCTTAAAAGCAGAGGTATATGATTAACATTTGTAGGATTATATTGATTTTGCATGTTTATATCTGGTAGTCTGAGTAATTCTTCTGAAGTTAACTATGCAAGATAACAACCTTAGTTACATTCCTACCACTTTGTTTTGAAATCTTATATTGTTAATGTTTTGAGCTGTCCTTTATTGTTATTTATTTGTCTGTTTTGCTTCTTGTTTTTCTTGTATTTTGTTTTTTCCTTCTAATACAGAAAGGATAGATGTACATATATAGGTTTATGCATGCCTAGATCTCATAAAGTGTCTACAAAATTGATTTTATCATGTATGATGATATCAACAGCTACTTAGAAGAAAATGAGACATTATGGTAGCCATTGCTGATTTCCTATTATCTTGTTTTGAAGACCAATAATGCTTTAATTTTTTGCTGCCTAAAGCAGTGAAAGTCCATTTCTACTTTTATCTTGCCATGCTTTAATATGTTAACAATGGAGTTTTACTTTCCTATTGGAAAAAAATCAAGTTTGGGTGATAATTGGCCTCTTCATTAGTGACACAACAGCACTACTACTTTGTCTTGTGGTAAGGATTAGATTCTAATCAGTGGGACATTCTCTGCCTTTGAATCAGAATCCTGTCTTCTGCTCTCACTGGGGTTTAACAGTAGTTCCACTTGAACTTGTTTCTGGAGAGAATAGAATGCAGGCTTCAGGACAACTTCATTGATTCAAAATTGTGTTGTTTGCTTTCCAAAAGATATTGGCTTTCAGAGTTTGTAAATCACTTAATTGTATATGAAAAAACAAAAAAGTAATTATTTTGAAAGTTTTCCTAATTGCTCATCTATTTCCATCAGCAAAACAGCTATTCAGTGTAAAACTATCAGCACTGTGGAGAAATTTTTATTCCACTAGAGATTTGTCTTGTTGTGAGAAGTTCCTTCTTTATTAAAGTACAATTGATGGGTCAATAGTGCTGTTAGATAAAAATGTTTATTGATATTAGATAAATTATCCTGATTCTATACAATGATGTTCAACTTCCAAATTTTTTTGTAATTTAAATTGACTAAATATTGTAGCATAGGCAATGAGACAGGTTCTGTGCTAGACATTTAGTCTATTTGTTATGATAAAATTCTGTGCAAAAGCATTGTATCACAGAATTCTGACACTTAAAAATGTTTTGGGTAATCAATTTACTAGCTATCTTAGGTAACTTTGAAACTGGGTTACTTTTCTCTCATGGCTGAGACAAAATACCTGAAGCCCAGAATGAAGAGAGAAAAGATTTATTTCTTACAGTTTTGGAGGTTTCAGTCCAAACGCACCTGGCTCCAAGCAGCATGGTGGTGTGGCAGGGCCACAGTAAACAGCAAGTACTAAAGGTCAAGAGGGAGAGACACAACTTCTTGCCAGAATTACATCACATGTTGGCTCCACCCCTAGGTGGGTGTAACACTCACACTACCAGTCAGAGTTCTAGACAACAGACCAATCACAAATGCTAGATTTATTTGATTCCATAAGTGCGTGAGGCTCAGGGTCCACTGACATAAACCATGACATTGAACCCCTGGCCCCCAAAGACTCATGCACATCCTTTATTCAAAAGACATTTAGTCCATCTCTAAGAGTTGTCAAAATCCTAACAGGTTTAGTGTTGATGAAAAGTTCAAGTCCCCAGTTTCTTCCGAGATCTATGGCAAACTGTTAACTGTAACCCTTTGTAAAAATGAAAGAATATTAAACATTTACAAAATGCAAAGGCATAAGATAAGTGTTTCTATTCCAAAAATTACAATCAAGAGAATACAAAGTATTGGAAACAAAGCAATTCCAACATCCAGCAGGTCAAACATTAAGTCCTGGAATTCCATGCTCAGCATCTGAAACAATCTGGTAGAAAGCTCCAAAAAGCTTGAATGATTCCACCCCCGTGGCACTTTCAGGGATTTTTAAATCCTGCAGCTTGTCTTTTAAGCCCCCTCTGCTGAGTTTTTGCAGTTTTCCTTGAATGGTTCACTTTCCTGGCTTTACAAAATTTTGGGGGTCTCCACTGTAACTTTGGCTTCACCCTTACAACTTTACATACTGTCCTCTCAGAGGCACACTGCTAGGCCTTGCAGGCCTTTTTCAATCTGTTTGGAAGCCGTTTTACCCTCAGAATTTGTGCATTCTCTTTGCACCTAAAACCAGCACAATGTGGATGCCCCAAAATTTGCTGCCAGATGGAGCCAGGCTTTTCTCTCTCTTGGTTGTGGGAGTTGAATGCATGCATTGCTGGACAATGTGAACCTGATTGTGAGAAAGATTGTCTATGTCTCTGCCATTTCAGAACCTGGGGCAGATGCCTCCATTTTGGAACTTTCCATAATCTCTGTCACCACTCTGGAACCTAGCCCTCCCATAATCTCTTTCATCACTCTGAAACCTGGCACTCTGCAGCTTTCTCCCCCAAGCAAATTCTTTCACTTTTTCTGGTTCCAGGCTGCAAAACGTAGAGAGGGGCAGTTTCCAGGAATGGCCCAAGTCATCTTTTTATTTCTTTTTTCCTTCTCAACAATCAAGTTCTCACCTCGCTCTTCTTTTTTTTAGATAAGAATTATCTTTTAATGCAAAGAAAATTTTAATATACTGCAGTTTTAACCATTTTTTTCTTTCTTATAATATGATTTTAGTTGTAAAAGAACATCACAATTATAATACTCCACTATGGCTCTAGGGGGTAGGTAGGCCATACACACATGCTGAGAAGTACCAATTATCTCTTATTTAACATGGAAGGGTGGAACATCTTTCAGTGCTTAAGAATGCATTCCAAAGGAGTAAGGGGCTTTGGCATTGTGTTGCCTGTGTCTGTAATGTAAAAACAAGGCATAAGTATGAAATATTTTTTTTTACCTGAGAATTGAACTCAGGTCCTTTCACTGAGCTATGAATGATATTGAGCTATCCATTTATGCAAATAAAAGAGATAAAATAAGGCATCCATTTATATTCCTATGTGCTAAATATTCCTTAGGTTTCCCTGGATTGATATGCTCCAGAGCTGGGGTGGAGCACATGATTTTTGAGTGTTGACTTTGTATTCAGCTATGTTGCTGAATTTACTTATTAACTGTAGTAGACTTTTGATGGAATTTTTGGGCTCTTCTATGCAGAATAATGATAATTTAGCTTCTTCCATTCCTATACTTATTTCTTTTATTTCTCTTTCTTGTATAATTGCTTGGCTAAGTTTTTTAGAACTCTATTAAATAGTAGTGGTGACAGCGGACATCCTTGTCTTGTTCCTGATTGTAGAATAAAAGCTTTCAGTTTGGAACCTTTAATATGATGCTGCCTGTTTTCTCACAGATGGCATTTATCAGATTGAGGTAAAGATTATCTATTCCAATTTTCTGATCTCAATATTCTGCCAAATAATTCACCAAACTTGATTTTTATATAACTAAATTCAATGAAGAATTCTTCATTTCTTATTTTACTTGTTATTTCAGTGTTACAAACTGTTTTTTCTTCTTGAAATATACTCTTACTTTGGCTTCTGTGGATTTTTTAAGTTGTTTTTATGTGTCACTCTACTGGATTTGCTTTTCTTAAATGAGGATCAAAGCTGAATGTCCTCAAAGCTCCCCACTGGCTATCATCTTTCTTTTTCAATGACAATGTCATTTGGTCTTACACTTTCAAATACTGTTCATGAATATAGGATACTCAGCTACAACTTAGACCTTGAGCATTACCCTGAATTTCAAAACCATATTTGATACTAGCCTGGCAAATATTCCTGGAATTTTTTTTTCTTCTTAGTGGCACTTGAGGGTGCTTCTAGGGTCTTTATATTGAGCTACATCCCTACTGTCTTTTAATATTTTAATTTTGAGATTCTTTTCACTAAATAGCTAAGTTGTCTAGGCTGAGTTGAAATTTATGATCTGCCTACATTAGGCACCCAAAATTCTGGAATTATGTTCTTTTAACTCTAAAGCCATCTTCAATTTTACATTGTCCAGAATGAACTTATCTTCTTTCCTTTCTTACCAACTCATCATGTTTCTCATGTAGTTTGTAGACCATCAGCCATATATGCACTTATGATTCACTCAAAAGTCTGCAAGTCATTATTCACAATACCTTCTTTTTCACCAGTTATTTTTAATCTCTAATGTACAAATATACTTTGTCAATTTTATTTTCAATATGCCATCATATTGGGTTATCTTCAGCTTCATATACTATTGTAATGTTTAATTAATTAATAATTAACTTGAGTGGGAATGTCTAGCTGATTTGAGTCAACATGGTTGTTGGAAACCTACAAAGAAGAACAGGCAGAAAAGATATCAGCTGATGGCCTTGGAAAAGGTTCATTGTGGCTACTTTTCTTTGGGAGAGTTTTGGTAGGTTTCCTTGAAGAAGCTGTAGTTGCTTTATTTCTTATGGGAAGCTTTAACCCCAATCTTCATCTTGAACATCATTTTCTGCCTTCCAGTGCAGATCCCTCAGCCTTCTGGCATAGACTCTTAAGCTTTTTGTTGCAGTCACTTCAGCACTGGCCCAGTGTAGATCATTTGGTTTTCTATCACTGGTTCTCTGACCTCCTGCCAGGGACCTGTACACATCATTGCTGTGGTCTCTAAGCTCTCAGATGTATCCTTTGGGTCTTGAGTAAGCAGACAGAAATCTTGAACTCTTCTACATATGACTCTAGCAAGCACTGACATATGTTCATTGTATTGCAAAATTCTGCAGTGATTTTTTTCTATGTTTTCTCCTCTCTCTTCTCACTTAGTGATATCTCAGGCACATTTCATCCTGAAAGCCGATAGGCTTTAAATGTAAAATAAAGCTCAGAACAGAAGAAACTTTAAACTTTTTAATTTTCAAACTTCAGTTTAATTTTCATCCTTCTCTAATTCTTTCTCTTGGTTTTAGATATAGGAGGAACTGCAGCGCTGAAGTCGGGGGTTGGTGATCCCAACAGAGAGCAGAGAGCGGAGCCGGTGGAGGAACCTTCATTGATCCATGGTCAGTGCTGGGAGTGGGACCCCCCACAGGAAGGGCGCGACCAGGTGGGCGAGATGTTGGAATCGGGCAGGAGGAGCCTGAACTGGGAGTGACAGTGACTTCAGTTCTCACCTCGCTCTTTACAGACCACAACTTTACTGGAGCTCCCTTTTTGGCCAAACTCACAATGGCTTAAATCATCCTGCTGGGCTTGATTCACAACATAAATCTGTCTCAAGGCCCCCAGCAGTAGCTGTGCCACTGCTTCAACATTAGACTGCCTTGAAATTTATTTTGACAGATTAATCACCCTTAATCTCAGTCTCAGGCAAAGTCTTTAGCCATGAACAAAATCCAGACAAACTTTCTTCCAAACCATAACATACATTATGCGGAGTCCAAAAACCAGTGCAGTTTTTCTTCCCAGTAGAAACCTCCTGAACCTGATCTTTACAGGTAGTCTTTCTATCCACCTTCTGGTCTCCTGATCTTTGACCAGAATCTCCTTTACCGAATAGCCTAAGCTGTCCTAGCACCACTCCTTTAGGTGACATCTCCAAATATTTCCAGACTCTTACTACAAGCCATTTCCAAAAGCTGTTGAACCACATGGTCAGGTACAGTACAGCAATGGCCTCACTCCTGTAGTACCAAAATATGTCTTAGTTACTTTTCACTCTTATTGCTGAGACAAAATGCCTGATGCCCAACATGAAAGAAGGAAAAGTTTATTTCTAGAATTTTAGAGGTTTCAGTCCATACTTAGCTGGCTTCAAGCGGCAGGGTGGCCTGGCAAGGACACAGTAAACAGCAAGCACTAATAGGCAAGAGAGAGAGAGACACACTCTCTTCCCTTCATTGCATCATATGCTGGCTCCACCCCTAGGTGGGTGTAACACATCAGCAATCCAAGTGCTAGACAACAAACCAATCACAAATGCTAGATTTGGTTGAGTCCATAATTGCATGAGGCTTGGGGGCCACTGATATAAACATGAAAACAACCAAAGATAGTGCATATTTCTATATCCAGGGCTAAACTAAGCCTTTTATGAGAGGAGTTATAACAAGAACTACTCATATTACAGCAAAAGAATAATTTTAAATTTTAATAACATGTATCAATGTGAAGTTAATCATTCTAAGCCTCATTTTATGTGTAAAATATGATTCATGATTCCTGTAGTATAATTTATAATAAAGATGTAACCAATACAGCATGCACTCAGTAAAATCTACTGACAGTACATATTTATTGAACAAATTATTACATGAGAATATTCTTCATAAAATGATACCCTATTCAGGTGAATGCAAGCTCTAAATCTTCATCTGTACTTGATAATGATTGAACACAAATGTGTAACACAACATCACATGTGATATTTATTATATTTTGCATGTAATTTATGCCAGTTAATCAGGAAAATAATACTAGTAATATTTTATTTTTTATTGAAGAGAAATTAAGACACAGAAGAGAAAAACAAAAAGCAAAAGAGACAAACAACCAACCCAAAACAATAAAAATATGGCTTTCAAAAAAAGATGATAGAATTTAACAATGGCTGTATATTGCATATTGTTATCTTCAACAGGGTTGCTTAGATTACAAGATGCAGACATCCAAAATTGATTTAATCATGTTAGTATTAACTTTTTTCCCAAGAACTAGTAGAATTAGTAATATATTCTTCTTAGCAACTTGAGAATATATTCATAAGCGAAATAAATCAAACTCACATGTGTAAATACCATATTGTCTCCCTAGTTTAAGAAACTGAAAGAGCAAATAAGATCCAAAATCTACAATATTGTGTGAGGGTAAGAAACTGCTCAAAGGGTAAAAGTAACTGGGATAGGAAAAGGAGGAAATACTATCATTTATTATAGATGTTTTAAGGCAAAATATTTGAGATTATCAAAAATATTTCTTAAAATTACATTACAAAATAATTTGATACTATTTCTTTGAAATAGATGAAACTCTCTTTTATTTGATCTTAGAAGGAGTTGTAGATTGGGGAATATGATCACTATAATATCTGGGGATAAAGTAAAATGGCAGAGTAATTTACCTACGGATTTCTTTTTTATTTTATGAAAAAAGGTAAAACAAAATTTCATAACAAAGTAATGTAAGAACAATACTTAATACATTAAAAGTTGTTATCATTAAAATATTTGCTCAGGGTACAAGATATGGGCACACAAATTTCTCCAATTGATATTAGCATTTCCTTTCCAATGAACTTAAAGACATTAATAGTTTGATTGGCTTGCATTATTCACTTTCCCCTGCTATCCTTTTCCCTTTCCCCCATCATAGTGCCTTTTTCCTTTTGAACAATTTCTTCCCATTTCACAACATATATTCTATATTTTATACCTTTTTTACTGTTTCATTTTATCACACAAGAAATATGATGTTTACATATGTGAGCCTTATTTATTTTACTTAAGTGTATGCTCTAAATTTGCATCCATTCACCTATAAAAGTCCCAAGTATCATTCTTTATGGATGAGTAGTACTCCATTGAATAAAAACATCAAATCTTTTTTATCTATTCCTCAATTGATGAGTATTTGGGTTGTTTGAAGGTTTAGCTATTACCAATTGTGCTGCTGTAAACGTGGATGTTCATATATCGCTGTGGTATGATGTCTTTAATTCTTCTGGGAAGATATCCAGAGTGGAATAACTGATTAGAATGGACCTCTAATCCTAGTTTTTAACAGAGACACCACACTGTACTAATCTATATACCCACCAAGAGTGCAGAAGTGTTCATTCTTCCACACAGTGAAAAAAGTAGTTGTTGTTGATTGATTTCTTGATGATAGCCATTCTGTCTAGAGTGAGATGGAACCTCAGTGCTGTTTCTGTTTGCATCTCTGAAATGACCAATGACATTGAAAATTTCATCACATATTTATTTGTGCCTAAGAATTTCTTGCACTCACAGTGGTATCAACTCCCAAATGTAGAAAAAAGAGTTTTAAGTGATAATGAACTAGAGATTAGCCTCAGAAAAAGAAGTCAGATGCTAATTCATTTGTTGGACACCTACAGACCTTCATTCTAATGTCTCATATCTACATGTTTCTCCTTACGCCTTCTTCATTGACATTTAGAAATAGAGTATATGGGAGCACAATAAAATATTTTGATTAATAAAGTTATACTCATTGTAATTATATGTTCTAAACTTTATAAGAAGTATTCTAACGTGTTATACTTTTAGATACCTGTGTGCTGACTAACAGATAGAGGATTTGAAACTCTATTACACATATTACAAGTTTTTTCTCTCTAATTCTTTATACCATTGACTATCATATTGGACAGACCAGACCAAAAATATATCTAATATGTTGTGCAATGTTATAATTATTAGTAGTTAATCTATAAGTAGTTAACCTATGAAGATACTCATGGAATTATGTGAACATGAGAGAGGATCCATATACCAGGGACCATAGTGAAAGAAGCAAACCTAGACAGTATTTTTGAAGTTATATTTATGTATAAAATAAATTCGTTTAAAATTAGTACAAATATTTTATAAACTTTTCTTTTGGTTTCAGCATTTATGCTTAATCTAAAATATTACCTGGACTCAGAGAACCCTGACTGGCCTGTGAAAAAACTGCTGACCCCTTCCACAATCCAGAAGGCCCAATCAGGTCTGAGAGAGTGCCACTGATGCCTCCATCCATCTAGAGGACCTAGGCAGGCCTGCAAAACCTGCAATGACACAGTAGGACTCTGGCTGAGGAACACACAATGGACATGTGGGACTAATATCCTGGAAAAGTCTGAAGCAGGATAACAATATGAACCAATAGTTGTTTCACAATACGACTAGGCTAGGCAGACCAGGAAGAATCCAAGACTCATCAACTGGCCCTGCAAGAGAAATTCAAGTGTATTCCCTATACCACAGGACTCAGTAACTGGAAAATGCCTGTCACATGTAGGACATGATGAAGGTGTACATAGTGACCAGGAAAGACTAAAAATATAGAAAAGACTGAAATACAAACAAACAGTTGGCCATTTAGTTGAAACAGAATTGTGTATAAGGACAAAAAATAATGTGGAATAGAACCAAATGTGTTGGGCAGCCCTTTTCATTATGTTGTTTAGTTTTCTATTGTATCTTCTTTCTGTTTGAAATTTTATTTTGTTTTGTTTTATCTTGATTTATTTTATTTTTATCTTGCTTTCTTTTACTTTTACATTACTTTCCCTCATTCTTTTCTTTATTTTTTCTTTCTTTCTTTCTTTCTTTCTTTCTTTCTTTCTTTCTTTCTTTTTCTTATTTCTTTTACTGCTTAAGTTTTTCTCTCTTTTCTAAACAACTGGGGAGAATTCTAGCCACTTAAAACTAATCCTGTTCCCTCAAAGCCAAAGATCAAGTTCCTGTAATCCCTCAAATTCTTTCTTTCTTTCTTTCTTTCTTTCTTTCTTTCTTTCTTTCTTTCTTTCTTTCTTTTATACCCCCTTCTCTAGTTTTCCAAAACTTGTGTTATTAACCTTTGATGTCAAATCTTACTTCTATGTCCTTCCCAGGTATCTTTTTTTAATACTTATCTTCTGTAAATTTTCCCACTACAGTATAAAACTACTCTACCAAGTGAAACACTTTACATACAAACTCCTAATTTGCAATCATTTCTGTCATACAGCTATAAACTTTGATCTTATATGATTTGAAATTCAAAATCAGTAGTTACCAGTTTGTCAGTTTCTAAATCATGCTTGATGCTATTGTGATTGCTAATTTTACTATTTTAGCTAGACTGTCATATCTGCTTTAATCAGTTGTTCTTGCTACTAGAATCATAGCAGGAAGCTCTGGAGTAATAACTTAACCACAGACAAATAACAAAGACTGGCAATGAAGCCCAACACATACCAACATTCCACTGTCAATTAATTGGGAAGGGAGGATAATGCAACAGACACAAACTAAGAAACTGCTACACACACAATATCCCTGAAGAACAGACTTTTCCTAGAAAGGCTTCATACTAGTGATCTACCTACCTACTAAAAATATTCCCAAATATCATCACAGAGACAAAACAAAATTTTTTTATGAAATAGAAAATCACAAATGGAAAAGCAAAGTACAATCTCAGACATTGAACCCTCCCAGAATGAATACAGGAGATATAAAAATGGAAGAAATTAGAATAGATACACCTAAAATTTCTGAACAGATAGCCAGTAAAAAAAAAAAAAGAAATCCATGAGGCTGTGGAAGACATCAGATCAAAGTCTTTACCAGCAGAGCGTAAAACCAATCTACAAAGGGGAAACATTTTGTGTACAAACTTATATGCAATTAATTCAGTTACATAGCTATAGATTTTGATCCTATGGTCTAAACTAGAAAATTATTAGTTACCAAAATTTCTGAAAATAAAACATGAAATCCATGAGGCTGTAGGGGAAATCAGGTCAGAAATAAAAAATAAGAAAGTCAAACATAATGAAAGATTTGCTTAGTATAACTATGAAAGACATAGATTAAAAAAAGAGGAACATAGTAAATGGTAGAAATCTGGAATGAAAAATATAGGAAAGAAGTAGATTACATGAAACATATACAAAGTAATATTGAGGAAATTTAAAATTCCTTTGAAAGCTGGCAAAACTTCTTTATCAAAACTGGCAATAGACTTTCAGAAATGGAAGACAGATAATGATCAATAAAGGAAAGATCTACTAAAGATAACAAGGGATCATGAAATAATCATTCAGTAGCTGCAAGACAATGTGAAGCAAAACAATATATTACTGACAGATATCAATGAAAATGGAGGCATTAACACCAATGACATTAAAAAATATTTGCAGAAAAAATAACAGAAAAAAATTCAAGCATGAGAACAGAATCTTACACACAGATGAATGAGACCTACAGAACTCAA
Organism: Hydrochoerus hydrochaeris; assembly: GCA_004027455.1. Lineage (NCBI taxonomy): Eukaryota > Metazoa > Chordata > Mammalia > Rodentia > Hydrochaeridae > Hydrochoerus > Hydrochoerus hydrochaeris. The sequence continues at coordinate 203,738 of PVLA01003006.1, forward strand.
AACAGCCATGTACAAAATAATTGTACACCCAGATATATAATAATCAAGTTCCCACAAATTCAGCAAAAAATAAATTTAAAATCTGTTAGAGAAAAGAGATGAAATATAAAGGAAGGTCCATTAGAATCATGACTAAATTTTAATACAAATCAAGTAAAGAGGAGACTGGAGCTGGGGATTTAGCTCAGTGGATTAAGTGCCTGCCTGGCAAGTACAAGGTCTTATCCTCTTGAATTTGTTTCCTAACAACTATGTAGTGGCATTCTTTATGTCTTTCGATGATTTTTGGTTTGAAGTTCACATTAGTTGCAAACAGAATATTGTTTGATTCTGGGTACAAAAAAAAATTGGAGTGAAGTATTCTGAAGGGAAATAAATGTTCCAAATCAGATTGAAGTACTCTAAAAATTATCTTTCAAAATCAGTTTAAAATAAGATACTTTCATGACAATAAAACTGAATAAATGTATGACCAGTAAAACAACTTAATATATTCCAGAAAAAGGTAAAAATTACCACAATTCAAAGAACAAGAAACAAAAATAAATCACCAGGATTTGCAAGGAATTGAAATGCAGAGAAGATAGGGAGACAAGAACAAGAAAATAACATGATAAAGATAAGCCAAATACATATCAAGTTTTACCATCAATGTAAATAGCTTGAATGAACCAATAAAAAGTATCAGGTTGGCAGAATGGATCAAGACATAAGATCCAAAAATATGCTGTAAGAAAGAGACACATTTAACTCAAAAAGAACTCAGAGTGAAAGTCAAAGCATAAAAAAAATCCATTCAACAAGAACCCAGAAAAAGCAGGGTACAATATTCTGTTTGCAACTAATATGAACTTCAAACCAAAAATGATCATAAGACATAAAGAATGCCACTACATAGTTGTTAGGAAACAGATTCAAGAAGATAAGATAACAATCCAAAATTTATATGCATTGTGAATGGAAAAACCCAACCATTTAAGACAAATATATAGAGACATGTAAAAATAATAAGCAATAACACAATGGTAATGAGGAACCTCAATACCTCTTTGCAAGTAAAGATAGATACATGGAAAAAAATCAACATGAAAGAACAGAACTAAACTAAATTTGTGAACCAATGTATTTAGTAATTATTTACAGAGTGTTCCACCCAATAACATCAAAATACACATTCTTCTCAAATGCACATGAGATATACCATATACTGATCCATAGAACATACTTAAGTAAATGACAAGGAACTGAAATTATCCCATCAATATTATCTGATTATATTACACTGAAACTGGAAATGAATGGCCAAAACTCCATTAACACATGGAAATAAATAACCAATGAACAACCAATGTGCCACAGATAAAATTAAAAAAGAAATTAGCAGTATATATAATCAAATGGAAATGGAAATACACCTTACCAGATCCTGTGGAATTTAATGAAATAGTCCTAAAAGAGAAATATGTAGTGATGAATAATCATATCAGAAAGACAAAAAGAGCACAAATGACCTAATGCTGCAACTCAAGTTTCTAGAAAAAGAAGATTAAGTCAATCTCAAAGTCCATAGAAGGGAGGAAATTAAGAATATCAGCAAAAATTAACACAATTGAGACTAAAAGGACAATACAAAAAATTAATGAACCAAAAAAGTTGATTCTTTGAAAGAATGAACAATATTTATAGACTCCTAATCTAACAACAAAAAATGGAATAAATAAACATAACTTTATGGAATGAAGAATGAGAAGGGTGAAATTACTACAGATTCTGTGGATATTCAGAAGATCATCAATACCTAATTTGAAAATATTTACTCACAAATGGTGGAAAGCAGAGGAAAAATGACCAGATTGCTAGAAATGTATGAGTCATAAAAGTTGAATCAAGAAGATACAAAAGTTCTAAATAATCCTTTATCATTTAATGAAATTAAAAATGTAATTAAAAACGTGGCAACAAAGAAATGTTGGTGTCCTGATGGACTCAAGTCTGAATTCTACAAGAAGTTTAGACATGCAGTGGCAATACCCCTCAACCTATTTGATGCAATTGAAAAAGAAGCAAATCTTCCTAATTCATTCCTGGAGGCTATTACCCTGACACCAAACTCAGAGAAAGACTCAACTAAAAAAGACAACTACAGGCCACACTACATAATGAGCATCGGCTCAAAAATACTCAATAAAAGAGAGCAAATAGAATGCAGCAAATCACTATGAAGATTATACAGCATCTCCAGATAGGATTCATCTTAGGGATGAAGGAACTATTCAATCAACTCAAATCAATAAACATAACACACCATGTCAACAGAGGCAATAACAAAAAGTCACATGATCATTTCAATAGCTGCAGAAAAATTTTTCATGAAGCTCAACACCAATTTATGTTTAAAAGTCTACAGAAAATGGGAATGGATGTTTCTACCTCAATCTTATAAAAACTATCTATGGCAAATTTACAGCCAGCATCACAGTAAATGAACAAAAAATGAAAGCTTTCATACTAAAATGAGCACAAAACAAGAATAACCACTGTCATCGCTTTTATTTAATATAGTAGTGGAAATATTATCCAGAGCAATTAGAAAAGAGGAAGAAATAAATAGAATAAGGATAGGAAAGGAAGCATTTAAAATATTATTTGGAGATGATATGAAACTCTACATAGAAAACCCCACAAATTCCACCAAAATAGTACTAGGTGTAATAAGAAAATGTAGCAGTGTAGATGGATAAAAAGTCAACACTTAATTCAATAGAATTCCTGTAGAGAAACAACAAATTCACTGACAGAAATTAGAGAAACAACATCTTTCATGATAGCATCCAAAAAAATAAAAAAGGAAATACTGAGGAATCAAACCAGCAAAGGATGCAAAATATCTACGTATTGAAAAGTACAATGGTCTGGAAAAGGTTATTGAAGAGGATATCTGAAAATGGAAAGATAAAGCTTTCTCATGGGTAGGAAGAACTAATATTATGAAAATGGCCAAACTCCCAAAACCGTTTTAGAGATTTAATGCAGTCCCAATCAAAATACTACTAGCATATGCCACAGATCTTCAGAAAATATTCCTAAAATTCATTTGGAAAAAGGAGAGACCTACAATACCAAAGACAATCCTAGACAACAAAATTAAGGCAGGAACCATCACAATACCTGACTTGAAATTATAGTGCAAACTACTGTGATAAAATCATTAAGGAACCAGCAAAAGTAAAATTAACCAAACAAACAAAAAAACACAGGCATGATGGAACAAATTAGAATATGCAGGCACAACTGAAAAAATCTTTGTTCAACTTATTTTTCATAAAGAGGCCAAGCATATTCACTGGAGTAAATAGAGCATCTTTAAAAAATGGTGCTGGAAAATCTGTATATCCATATGCCAAAGACTAAAACTAGACCAATGTCTACCACTATGCACTAAGCTAAAGTCAAAATGGATCAAAAATCTAAATACTATGTCTACTGGAGACACTAGGAAAATGGAAAATGGAAACACTAAGTCTACTGGATGAGAATGTAGGTGGAAAACTTGAAGACACAGAGGTAGGCAGAGAGCTTATGAACAAAGCATAAACCTCATGGGAAAAGCTTCAAAGAATCAACAACTGGGATCATATATATATATATATATATATATATATATATATATATATATATATTTGGCTTTTTGAGACAGGGTCTCTATGCAGTTTGGGCAGGCCTTGAGCTCACTTTCTATCCCAGGCTGGTCTCGAACTCTCAATAATCCTCCTGCCTCAGCCTCCTGAGTGCTGGGATTACAGGTGTGAGCCACCCTGCCTGGTTAGGGATCTCATTTTATAAAAAGATTTTGCACATCAAAGAAAAATACCAATAGAATGAAAAAGACAGACCACAGAATATGAAAAAAGTGTTTAGCCAATTGTCCCTCTGACAAGGAACTTCTATCTAAAACCTATAAAGATTTGAAAAATGTCAGGCCCGTGAATTTAAAAGTCAGATATGAAAATGATATCTGAGATGGATGCATATTTCTCAGATGAAGTAATAAAAGTGGAAATGAAACATATGAAAAAATGTTCAACATCATTGTTCATCTGAGAAATGTAAATCAAAACAACACTGAGACATTATCTCACCCCAGACAGAATGGCTACCATCTAGAATTCAACCAATAACAAAATCTGGTAGAGCTGTGGAGAAAAAAGAACCTTCTCTATTTTTGTTGATAGTGTAACCTGGTACAATCACTATGGAAATCAGGGTGGAATTTTTTCAAAAGGATACCATTAGAGATCCCATTCAACTGAGATATTCCCCATTTGGAGAGTTTCTCAGAAAATTTGAAAGCATCATACCAAAGTGATACATGTGCACCCATGTTTATAGCAGTGCAATTTGTAATGGCTAAATCTTTGAAACAACACAAATATCTGTCTTGAGGAACAGATAAAAAAGATGTGGTATTTTTATACAACGAAGTACTAATCAGCTATAAAGAAGCATAAACTTGGAGCTTTTATAGGTAAATAGACACAATTTGAAAACATACTCATAAACTGAATAAATCAGATTTGCATGTGAAAACATCATACTTTCTACCTAGTGCAAAAAATTGAAAGAGTAAATAAGACCCAAAATTCAAAATAGATATTGTGAAAGTGAAATACAAGAAATTTCTCAAAAGGAAAGCACAACTGGGATGGAGGAAAGGAGAAAAGAAAGAAGGAACAAGAATATATGCCTATTAGTTCATCAAAAAGAATGGTTTTTGCTCACATTATTTTATCAATTTTTCATACTTACAGTTTTTAATCTGAGCAACCACTTTAAAGATAACAATACACAATATGTTAAAAATTGTTCACCTCCTATTACCTTGCTTTGAAATCCTGTATTATCTTTTTTATTCTTTTTTTCTTATAAAAATAAAATAAAATATTACCGAGTCAGGCATATGTTAATGTTAGGATGAAAGATGAGATAAATAGTTTAATTACTTTTATTTGGAGTTGCACCAATTTTTTGGTTCCTAAAACCAATGGAATACTTCTATCCCATAAAAGTTAAGAAAGCCATACCTTTAAGTATGGTGTGTGGAATTAGCAGTTCCAGCTTACTTTCTCTAAAGTAAATAAGAAGGTTTTATCTTTTAATGTTAGATTCACAGTTTAAATGGAAAAGACCATATCTCACTTTCATACTGATAAAGTCAATAAAAAACTGACTAAAATTGCAAGAATTTTATATATTCTTAAGTCTTATATACATACATAAATAATTCTAGAAATGATTTATAAGGAGTCAAATGAAAAGAGGATAAAATCTAAATTAATTATGAAGTAAATATATTCTTATTTTGAAGATAGCATCAAGTAAGAGGTAAAATACTGATACATATTTTAAATACATAACACAAATCTTGTTTTGTTAAGATGAAAAACATTAGGAGAGCAAAGGAGCAAAATTTACATCTTTTATCTATTAGTTCACAGGAGGAAAAAGCCTCTATTTTTATTTGAAGTTGTATTGATTTAGAACCTCACATAGAAGTTCAAAACCATCTCCATCCTTTTCCTTTCCCTACAGAATGCCTTCTTTTGTAATTTTTCTTTCCCAGCAAATGTTTATTTAAAAGAAAGAACTCCTTTATAATAAAACATGAAGAATGGTTTCTCCATTTCCTGTGGGGTAAAAAGTAATCTATTTGCAAAATAAGTTGAAATATCAATCTAAAGATAAGTTTGTCATGAAGAGGAGAGAATATATAGAGATAATATGGAACAGAATTAATTATACCAAAGGAGAAGTATTATCAATAGGCCTATATTTTTCTCTTAAAATTTTTAAAATTATGACAAGACTACATTAAACATCAATAAAAGGTATATATGTATAGCCAAAAATCTGAATCCATGCATACCATCATTCGTATCTTGATACCAGGTACAGTGATAGTTAGATGGAGTTTCAAATTATAGGTACTTTGTACTTGCTTTTTACTAGAAAAGATGAGTTTAATATACTTATGTCAACAGAAACAATGTGGTCTCTATTTTATACTTATAATTAGTATAGAAGAACATGATTTTGGACCTGATATTTTAAAACATCAAGAAAATCTATCAGGGTGACAAATTTTTGATTATTGTAAACATTGTACTGTCAGAAACCAGCCATTTGTACATTTAACCTGGATAATTACTAAAGATATTCAGGTGCTTTTGAGGATTTTCATAATTTCTTGTCATCACAACACCTGTATATTTCTCAAAATATAATAGGAGGCTAAATAGTGAAATTTGCTTATAAAAATATTTAATTTTGCACTAATACAAAAAAGTTTTTAAAATTAACTGCTGTGAAACAAACACTGTGCTAATTAGTTATTCAGAAATACTGAAAATGAGGTAAAAAGGAATGGAAAAGAGAGCAAAAGAGACAGGAAGGAAGGAAGGGAATAAATAAATAAAGACCTTTGCACTGATAGAACTTGCATGATAGTGAGAGTAATGAAAAATGAAGTAATAATAATAATACTTGCAAATTAATAAATGTTACAAAGGGTAAAATTAAGAGATATGTCATACTATGACAGCATATAGTAAACAAATTTATCAGGGAAGAATTCTCTGCTGAAATAACTGAGTTCAGATAGGAAGCATCCAGATTAAAGAACAAAGAAGGCATCTGTTGAATCTCTTCCTGTTTTGTATACCTATTAGTGTATTTTATAAGTTTATTTAATTTCATTGCCACAATTTAGGTATGAGTAAGGATCACATTCATTATATGAATTTGTACCTACACATGGTATATTTTGATTCTTCTCCCCCCATTTCTCTCCCCTTTTAAATGCCCCCTTCCCCTCCTTATTCACCAAGATAGATTTTCATTTTATCCTTTTTTCTCATTTTATCTTTCCCTTCCTTTATTTCTCACAACTCTCCCTAGTTCTCTTTTTCATTTGAACATTTTTACCTATTTCACAGTATCTATTTTACATTTTTGTTCTTATATTTTCTGTTTCTCACACCAGAGAGATAATGTGATAATTACATGTGTATTTCCAATTTATTTCAGTTGTAGTTATGGTCTCAAGGTACATCCATTGCTAAATGTCTCAATTTTACCTTCCTTTATGGCTGAGAAACATGCCATTATATAAAAAATATTTATTATCCATTCATTAGTTGATAAGTATTTAAATTTTTTCCATAATTTTGCTATCACGAATGGTGCCACTATATATAAATGGATGTGCATATATTGTGGCATGATGCCTTTAGTTCTTCTGTGAAGACACCCAGAGGGGAACAGCTGGGTAAAATGGAACCTCTAATTCTAGTTTTTAGAGGAATCTCCACATTGATTTCAACAATGATTGCACCACTTACACTCCAACCTAGAGTGGAAAAGTTTTTCCATTTTCCCTACAGTCTTGTCAGAATTTGCTCTGTATTGTTTCTTTTTGTTTGTTTGTTTGTTTTGTTTTTTGATAAAAGCACTTCTTCCTGGAGTGAGAAGGGATCTCAGCATTGTTTTAATTTGAATTTCTCAAATGACCAGTGATGATGAAACCTTTCCATATATTAATTTATCATTTGTATTTATTCTTAGAATTGTCTATTAGTAACAGATTTCCACTTTTGGATTCTATTTTTGAATTTGGAGGATCTGATTTGTTTTCAGGATTTTATATATCATAGATACTCTTCCTTTTGTCTGAAGAAAAGCTGGTAAAATTTTTATTGCTCTCTGTGGTTTGTTTCATCATTTTGTTGGTGATTTCTTTTGTTGTGGTTTTGAATAAGATGTGATCCTAGAGGATTTATTTTTACTATTAAAAACTGAGATGAAACAGTAAAAAACATTAGTGCCTCCTCTAGAAACAAAACTAGGTTTAAACTTACATCTATAATACCCATTCTCTTCATTTTACCCCCAAAATCTAGAAAGCTAAGGATCACATTCAGGAATGGGATTAAGCCGGGCATGGTGATGCACACTTGTAATTCCAGCACTGGGGAGACGAAGCAAAAAGATTGTTACAAGTTTAAGACCAACTTGGGCTGCAAACTGAGTTCAAGACCAGGGGAAAACAGACAAACAAAACCCAGAATATATTGATCTCATATTCTAAAAGGAAATGATGATTAGGGTTGAAAGTGGAAGAGAATCTAAGGCATCTGGCCCACAAAGCACAATGCCTTCTTTCAGAACAAGCCATTAAAGCTTAAGTTTCAAAGACAAATGCAGAAAAGATAGATGTACATGTAGAATCTTATACATGCCTAGAACTTCTCTTAAACAGTTTATGAGAATTGATTGTATTATGTGTGATTAAATGAACATCTATTTTGAAGTAAAAAAGACATTATGGTATCCACTGCTAATTTCCTATCATCATGCTGTGAAATCCAGTAATGCTTTTGTTCTTTGTTCAGAGTGGTTTTAGTCTGTTTTGTATTATTTAATTTCATACATGAAGGCATGGACAGCTATTTTGAAGAGAACAAGAGACATTATGATAGCCATTGTTGATTTTCCTATTATCTGATTATGAAGGCCTGTAATGCCTTCATTATTCTGTTTTTATCAGTTTTAATACTATCTTGATTTTTATGAATTCGTTGTGTGTGAAAATATTGACAACTGTTTAGAAGAAAACAAGAGACATGGTAGTCAATGTTAATCTACTGTTGTCTTGGTTTGAAATCTGTGTCATTTACATTGTTTTCTTCTGATCTGCTTTATTCTACTTTGTTTTACCCTCTTTAAAATAAAGCCAATTTAGGACTAAGGTCTACTTGAATAGTTATCTCATGCCATATTTTTACATTTATACATTTATCCACATTTGCTGACATATGGAAAACATGATTAGTGCATTTCTATAATCCCTGAATTGGAGAATGCAAGCATATGTTGTACTTCAGAGAGTAAGAATTGCATGAATGAGCAATCAGTGACTAGGGACCTTGCAAATTAGATTTTCTTTGTGTTATTACTCATGGCCTTTACAGAATGAGCACAGGTGTAGTGGCACATGCCTGAAATCTCAGTACTTTGGAGGCTGAGGCAGGATTATTGCAAGTTTGAGACCAGCCTGGGCTGCAAATTGAGCTCAAGGCCAGTTTGAATGGCATAGTGAGACCCTATCACAAAAAGACAAAAAACAAAGGAGATTAGTCTTAATACAAACTGTATACTCTTTTCACAGATTGCAGGATGCTAGAGAAAGGTAAGTGAAAATAGTCCATGTCTCTCTAATTAAAAGATGATAAAATTTCATACAGAGATTTTCTTTCCTGTCTGCCCACCCCATGCCTCTTTCTTGTCCTGCCTTACTAAGATACAAACTTAATAAGTCAACATATCAAGAGTTATTTTTTACTTTATACACTAGCCTTACTACATTACTTTAACATAAATGTTTCACAGAAATGGAAATATAAAATAACTAAATTAATAATGTACATTTTAACTCACTTAAGTAACCTATTTCATTGATACAAGCATAAATTGTACTTTCTATATACATTTAAATATTTTACATTTTGTGTCTAAAATATTTTTTTAATTTCTTCTGTGTATATAAGTAAACCATATGAATTATACTATTTTGGTTAAGATTTAATGTTATGTATATTGTTTATTTTCATTTCACTTTGTTTTGTTAGTTATTTTGTAAAACATTTTCATATATAAGTATAAAGATCATGAAAATGGATGTTTAACATTTTGAAATTGATAATCATTTTATGTTCTTTTAATTCTTGAAGATGGGTGCTCTAGGACAAGATTGAGAGTGAGGCAGTATTTCTTACAAAGCTAATGATAAACTACATTTTGAAATTCATCCAGTTTGAGTGATATTCTCATGAAGATATATTTATTCTTACTTTGTCATTTATTTTTCTATTAGTTCTGTTAAGTATATAAATCTTTGCTTTCTTTGTTCACTATGCAATAAATACACTTGTTTATGCATCAGTTACAGTGTGCCTTTCTTTGAACTTTATTTAGGTGTTTATTTTACTTTTGTTAATTTTTTCCCACTTTGTGAAGTTTTGCATATATATATATATATATATACACATAAACATATGTATATATTCTTATTACCTTTAAATATGTAAAACTTCCAGCTATCCTTTAAATATAAGATTTATTAATGAAAGATTTAAAAATACATACTTTCCAAATCAAATTTCTCTGTTTACCAGAGAACATTTTGAAAAATAGTTTCTTAGCTATATTTTAGTGTTTCCAGACTTTTGATATCTATGTCCTTGCATATTCTCTTTCCTTTGAATATATGTGAGGCCAAGTAACTTGCATGAAATAAATATAATACAGAAAAACTAATAGAATTTCACTTTCAAAGTTAGATTGCAAAAACTGGGGCTTCTGTTATTCTATGCTTTCTCAAATTTATTGTTCATTGTTTAGTATTATAAAACTTCTTTTTCTGTTCAGAGTTATTTTATAGAAAATTCTACAGGTCAAAGAACTCAGAGTAATCTCTCACATACAGCCTGTGCATAAACAAAGTTATGAATTTAAAATGGTGCAAGAAACTGAACCTTGGTAACAACAGCATAACTCGGTTTTAAAGCAGATTCTCTCCCAAAGAAGGTTTCAAATGAAACACCAACTCCTACAGACTTATTTATTGCATTCCCATAAAATACTGTAACGGTGACCTTGAAAATATTCACACAGTTCTATTCTATAAAAACTATAAATATTTATTGTGTTAAGCTGTTAAATTTGGGGGTAAATAGTTATGCATCAGTAACTAGCTAATAAATGTGTTTCTGACACTTTCAAATATTGTAAGCTTTGACAAACCTAAATATTGTACAAGTAACAACTTCAAATGTGTGATCCAATGCTAAAAACAGGGTGATATATGTTTGCACTGTAAACTAAATAAAAACACTAGAAATGAGAATTATAAACCTCTGAAATTTTTTTATTGACAAGTAAAATTTGTACATATTTTGATACAGGACATAATATTTTCATGTATAAATGCTTTGTGAGATGGCAAATCCAAGGTATTTAACTTATAAATTATCCACATACCTGTTTTATTGTGGTGAAAACATTTACAATATGTTAGATATTTTCAAGTAAACCAAACATTGTTATTAATTGTCACTGTTTCACAATTGATCACTTAAAAGTATTCTGACTTTTTTAGTGTATCAGTCAGTGCTCACTAGACAAGAAATTTTAATGCAAATTATAAAAATATATAAAGATGTACATGATAGGTTTATAATGCCACCCCCAAAGACAGGTGTGAAAGAGTACATGAAGGTTGTCTATGCACTGGAGATTCCAAAAATCCAGTTAAAGGCCGGGAGCTCACTGTAGGTTGCTGTGAGAGTCATTATCTGCAAGCTGAATCATCCGTTCTGGAAGGTCTAAAAGTGTATACTGGAAGCCAAGAGAAAACTACAAAGGTTAAAGTGAAGACTAGAGCACTTTTGAAGAAACAAAGAAAATAAAAACCTTGTTTATTCCATCCCCTTTTATTCTATTCAGCCAATAATCCTACCGGTTGGTGTCACTCACATGCAGGGGTCTTCTATCTTCAGGAAATTTCTTCAGCCTCACCCAGAAATGTGGTGTTCTAATTTAGCTGGGAGTTTCTTATTCAAGTTAGTAACATTAATTTAACTCACAATCCATGCCTTGTCAACTTGACAACTAAATACATTTTCTTAAACAATACTTAGTCTCCACATGTAAATAAAAGTTCACAATTATGCCTTATGTGTTAGAACTATCCTGTATCTAAACAAAATTGCATTAATTATCTGTCTAGTATACAAGTCAATTTTACTTTGGATTATGCTTACTCCTATCAACTCATAGCTTGGATATTATGACATAGGTATAACCATACTTATAAACTAATATTAAGTCTATCAATACTATATTCCAAAAGAAACATACTAAGGGAGAACTATTACTATACCAATTACTATCCTCATTTCTGTAATCAATCATGAAGATGTTGTTGGTATTCAGAGCTGCATACTTTAACTACCGATTCTGTCTTCCCTTGGCATTCAGCAAGCACCTCCACAGATACTAGTTTTATGCCTGGTGAGGTGATCCACACCTTTCTACCTGAATGTTATGGGCCATTTGTCCCCCTGCCTGGACTTGGTGATTATAGTTTCCCACTGACCTTAGTAATGGACATAGTAATACTAGGAGGCACACTAAGGGATCTCCTGCATGCCAAATATATTCTACCTGTTCTTCACTGTGGAGCACAATTTCCCCTTGATAGTCTGGGTCAAATACCCATGCCAACACTGTAAATCCATTTTAGCTTGTTTATTAAGGGTGACAAGGGAACCAAAGTGACCAGGCAAATTTTTAGATTCCAATTCAATGACACCATTTTCATGCTTATTGGTAGAGACTCCCCCTATGGATCTAAAACTTCTTGGGAGCAGAGCATAAAGGTATGTGAACAGGATACAAACATTTTGCTAGTGGATCACTAGGGGTCATTGTCAGTAACAACATTCCCACTTCTACCATTTGAATTACTGGTCTATGAACTCTTGTTGTGAAAGACACAACATCTTGGGGTGATGCTTATACAGCTTTTTAAAATCACCTTTCCCTAGTCCTCAAGCTATCACCACCAACTGGTACCTTAATTTGATCTTCAGTAGACATTACACTTTTCTATCAATGTAGCTGTTCCTGAAGAGTAAAGAACATGGTAAGACTAATAAATAATATGCATGAACACATTGGTTCACTTCCTTGACTGGAAAATATGTTCCTTGGTCATAATGCTGTGTTGAATACCATGATGGTGGACAAGGCATTTTCTTAAGTCCATAGGTGTTAATTTTGGCAAAAGCATTACCTGCAGAGAAGTACCATCTGTACACAGAATGATTCTGTATGTCAATATGGATGAAATGCTGTTCTTTTCATGATGGACATGGTCCAATATAATCCACCTGCCCCCGGCTCCCAAGGAATTGTTTCATGTTGGGGAGTCAGAATTGGTTAATGCTCTGGCATATTAAGTGTTTGGCAGAGACTACAGGCAGATCAGCCTTCGTGAGTGAGAATCCAGGTTTCTGTGTTTATGCATAACCTGAATTCCTGCCACCATGAATACTATTTCAGAGTGTGCTGAACAAAAATTTCAGTGCCTGAGAAAGAGGTTGATTGCTATGTATAGTATTGATCATCTTTTGCAATTGATTATTAAATTTTACATCTGCTGAAATCACTTTTTGGTGAGCATTTACATGTGATATGAATAATTCTTACATCCCTTTGCCTTATGGGGAGGTATATCAAAAAAACCTTTTCTTGAAATATCTTTGTCACCAATTTTCCAGTCATCCCTTCCAAATTTCTCATCCTTAGGCCAGACTACTGGCTGTACTCATGAATTAGTATATTATCACATATCTGTCCATTTTTCCTTCAAAGAAAACATATTACCAGGTTCACCTGCCTGAAATACTGGTCACTTGGAAGACTTCCTATCAACATTGTCTTTTACAGAGATCATGGAATGGGATTGTAATCTTGTAGCAGTTCACTGATGAGTTGTGCCTGTGAAACATGCAGAACAATCCAAAAACCAGACTCTACCTTCCTCTTTCTTTGACAGTGGTAATATGGTACATGCTACGAGACCATAGTTGCATTATGGAAAAACAAAAGATAATATAGTATTAGTAGGAGATATGAGCATCTGGAAAACTTCTTCATGAAATCTAATTGTGTCCTCTGGACTTGATCTGGCTCAGTCACATATATACAATTTTCTCTTACTAATGAACTGTTGCTGTGTGTGTCCAAACTTCTAAGTGGATCAGATAACATGCAGCTAATGATGGGCAAATCAGGTTACCTGGTAACTTGGCATCCCATAGTACACATTCAGTTTCCACTATGGCAAAGAACATTGTTTTCTAAGTGAGAGTAGTTGTCTACAAAGGGTGGAAAAACTTTGTTCGAAAATCCTAAAGACTTTCTGCTACAAATCTTCTGTGGCGGGGTTGCCACCAGAGACTCCAAAGAGAGTCTCCATGCCACTGACTCTTCAAGGGCCATTGGGTCTGCTGGATCATATGGCCCCAGTGATAGAGTATTTTGTACAACATTTTAATCTGTTGTATAATCTTTCCTTGTTCTTGGGCCACTCAAAGAACTTGGTAAGTGGGCTAGATTAAAGCACCTACGTAAAGAAGGGGCTGCCACCAAAATCAAAATAGGATTTACAGGCACTGTGTCTCTCCTTTGGTTGTAGGATAAGCCAGATGCGACAACTTGTTTTAAACATTAGAAGGGATATCTCTGTATGCCCCATATCACTAGACTCCTAGAAATTTCATTCATGTAGAAGGACCTTGAATTCATTTGGATTTATTTCCCATCCTCTGGCTGGCAAATGCTTTACTAACAAATCCTAAGTGATTGCTACCTACTGCTCACAGCATCCAAATAAGACAGTATCAGGGATAGGCTGGAGATGACTCAACCACTGTGGGTGGAAAAATCTCTTCTTTTGGCAAAATAATCTCATTAGTGTATAGGGACTCAAAATTCTTAGCCTAGGCAGGATCCTCACAAAAATATTCCAAGTTAAGTGATCCTCTTCTTTTCCATCAGTGACTTCACCTGTATTTCGGATACCTTTTGGGACTGAGTATTGTATTTATGCTCTGTTTTAGCAAATCACATTATGAGACCTTGTGTCTGAGTTTCTACAATCTCATCCCCATGGATAAAGAAGAAACTCTCCTTCAGGGCATCCTTAGAAATTTTTGTATTATTTATGTGTGTGTAAAGCTGGGAATTTTAATCCTTCAGGTTCCTATTTTATTTTATTAATTTGTCCAGAGATTATAAGAGCAATCAGCCAGCATCATTTTATTTTCCACTCTGTCAAACATATACAAAATTATCTTATCTAGAATTGTTAAATTATAACATCTCAAAAGTGGTGAACTAATGTATCAAATGGCTCTACACTGTGCATTACTTTAAGCAGTTCACTTGAAGGACAAACACTATTTCCCCACATTGTCAGGAGAGACCATGACATCAGTAAATCTCATCAAATTAAAAAGCCAACTTCCTGAACCACAAAAACCAATAATAAATTTCATCTTTAGAATTGTTTCTTCAGAGACACTCCTAATACTAAAATTTGTGTCAGTCAGTGCTTACTAGAAAAATAGATTTAATGCAAGATATACAAAAATAAAATGTTTTAAAAGATAATTTACAATGGCTACCTACATAGTCAGGTATGAAAGAGTACAAAAATTTTGCCTGCATGTTGGAGAACCAATTGATTCATTGGAAATCTGTATCATGAGTCCAAATGGCTGGCAATGGAAAGATAAATGGTTTGTGTTGGTGGGGTTAGATGTCTATGTAGAAATCCAGGAGATCATACTCAAGGTGAAGGTCAAGACTGGAGCACCTCGGAAGAGACAGAATTGAACAGTACTTCTTTAGTTTCCACTTATTCCATTTAGGTAGAAAACCTTTTGGTCAGTGTCACTCACACTGAAGTTACTTTTTTGCCTTTGATAAATTTCTTCAGCCACACCAGAACTATACTAATTAAATTCAGTTGGGTGTTTGTTACTCAAATTGGCACAATCAGTTAACTGTCACATTTATTTACTTTCTCATCAATTGAGAAATCATTGTTTTCACCCACAACTGCAAGGAGAAGACGTTTATTTTAACTCATCCTTCAGTCCATGGTCAGCTGACTTGGAAGAAGCAAAAGCATGGCCAGGGAGTATAGTGGGGGAAATACTGCTCTCTCAAGTCAACCTGGAAGAAGGGAGTAAAGAAAGAAGCTGAGGAGGGAAGTTATGTGTATCATTCCAGTGCATGAAACAATGATTCACATCTTCTGACCAGGCTCCACTTCCTAGCAGCACATTTAGTTACAAAATAATGGCTAGATTAATCCACCAATGAGTGTAATGATCCCACATATATTTACCTCACAAAAGTGCTACATATTATTACAAGACAATTTGGAGGAGTACACATATATAAACCATAATTCCTTCAAATTGAAATTTTTGTGTCCTTGGGCTAATACATTATGAAGCCAAGCACATAAGCTTCTGATAACTTTTTTAACCTCTGAATTTTTACTTTTCTAGATTTTATATATATATACATATATATATATGTGTATATATATATATATATATATAGTCAGCCAATATCTGTCCTTCTGTACCTGACTTATTACCTTAAAATAAAATTTTCCATTTGTGCACTGAAAATTAAAGTATTCTGAAAAAATTAAATCACAGAGGATTCTAGAAAATTGGAAGACATTACATCTTTATGAATAGGAAGAACAAACATTGTGATAATGGTCATTCTCCCAAAACTGTTACACAGATTTAATGAAATTCCAATCAAAGTACTACTAGCATACCTCAAAGATCTAGAAAATCATTCCTAAAATTCTTCTGGAACCAGAATAAACTTAGAATTTAAAAGGTAACCCTGGGAATCAAAGACAAAGCAGGAGGCATCACAACCCCTGACTTAAAACTATACTACAATGCTAGTATCATAAAATCAGCATGGTACTGGGAAAAAGCATACCTGAGGATCAAGGAAATGCAATAAAAATGCAGGCACAACAACAAAAAACTCAGCTAACTTAATTTTGACAAAGGGTCCAAACATGTTCACTGGAAAATGATAGCCTCTTGAAGAACTAGTGCTGGAAAAACTGGCTTTCCATAGGCTGAAGACAAAAACTAGACCTGTGTCTATCACCTTGCAATGAACTGAATTCAAAATGGATCAAATATCTAAATATTAAAACAGAAACACTAAATCTACTGGAAGGCAATGTAGGTAGAAATCTTGAAGACTTGGGGGTAAGCAGAGATATCATGAACAAAAAACAAACTGCATGAAAATTCTTCAAAATATCAACAACTAATATTTTATCTTATTAAAAAGTTTTCACGTGTCAAAAGAAATCACCAACAGAGTGAAAGGACAACCCATAATTTGGGGAAAAAAGCTGTCATTGCTTCCTCAGACAAAGGACTTCTTTCTAAAACATATAAAAATTAAAGAATCAAAATTCAAAGAACCAATCCAAAAATAGATATCTGAGATGAAGACACACTTCTCAGATGAAGAAATACAAATGGCAAACAAATATAAGAAAAAATGCTCAACAGCATTGGTCATTCAAGAATTTCAAATTAAAATATCTCACTCCAAATTAAAACATCTCACTCCAGAAAGAGTGGTTATCATCAAGAAATTAACGAATAACAAATCTGGTGGGGCTGTGCAGAAAAAGCAACCTTTTCCATTGTTGATGAGAGTTTAGACTGGTAAAACTACTGTCAAAATCAGTGTGGAGATTCCTAAAAAGTCAAGAACTAGAGGTGTCATCCAACACAGCTTTTCCCCTTGTAGATATTTTCCCAGAAAAACTAAAATCACTGTACTACAGTGATATATGTGCATCTAGGTTAAAAGCAGCACAATTCTTAAAACCTAAATCTTGGAAACAACCAAAATGTCCATCATTTGAGGAATAGATAAAAATATATGGTATTTTACAAAATGCATTAACACTCAACTATGAAGAAAGACAAATTTGAGGGTTTTATAGGCAACTATATGAACTAGAAAGCATACACATGAGTAAAATAAATCAGATTCACATGTGTAAAAATCATATTGCATCCCATGTGTAAGAAAATGAAATAGTAAATAAGATCCAAAAGATATGACAGTTACTGTGAAAGGGAAAGAAACTGTTCAAAAGTGAAAAATATCTGGGATGGTTTAGAAGAAAAAAGAATAAATGGGAGATATATAGATAGATAGATAGATAGATAGATAGATAGATAGATACATAAATTATACATATATATATACATATATATATACTTGTAATACTAAATCTATTAGAACATGGAAAGAAACTGTGAATGCTTTTATTGTTTGAACTGTCTTGCATGCCTGTATCTTTTTTTAATTTTTTTTTATTTTAAAGAGACTAAAACAGAAGAAGACAGATCTAGGCAGAAGGATCACACTAAGATATTTATAAATAAGTGGATGCCACTTGAATCTTATGTGAAATAAATCAAACTCACATATACAAATACCGTATTCTTCATAGCTGAGTAGTATTCCCTTGTGTACAAGTACCAAAATTTTTTTATCCATTCCTTAGTTGATGGGCACTTAGGTTGTTTCCAAGATCCGGCTATTAAAAATTGTGCTGCTATAAACATGGGTGCACATATATCACTGTGGTAAGTTGCTTTCAGTTCTTCTGGGAATATGCCTAAGAGTGGAATAGCTGGGTCAAATGGAACATCAAACCCCAGCTTTTGAGGAATCTCCAGATTTGCCTCCACAGTGGTTGAACCAGTCTACACTCCCACCAACATTGCAGAAGAGTTCCTTTCTCCTCACAGCCTCTCCAGCATTTGTTGTTGGTAGTTTTGTTGATTGTGGCTATTCTTTCTGGAGTGAGATGGTATCTCAATGTGGTTTTAATTTGCGTTTCTCTAATGACCAATGATGATGAACATTTTTTCATGTATTTATTTACCATTCATATTTCTTCATCTGAGAACTGTGTGTTCATCTTGGATGCCCACATTTGGATTGGGTCTTTGAATTTCAGGGGTCTGATTTTTTTAAATTCTTTATAAGTTCTATGCAGAAGTCCTTTGTCTGAGGGAAAGTTCACTAAATTTTTTTTCCAGTTTGTGTTTTTTATTCATTCTGCTGGAGATTTCTTTGGACATGCAGAAACTCCTTAATAAGACATGATCCCCGTTATTGATTCTGGGAAGTATTTCCCTTGCAGTTTGGTTCTTGTTCATAAATTTTTTACCAACCCCTATGTCTTCAAGATGTTTATCTACTTTTTCTTCCAACAGAGTTAGTGTTTCTGTTTTAATATTTAGATCTTTGTTCCATTTAGATTTTAGTTTAGTACATGGTGTCAGGCATGGGTCTAATTTTAGCTTTTGGCAAATGGAAAGCCAGTTTTTCCAGCACCATTTATTAAAGAGACTATTGTTCTTCCAGTGAACATGCTTGGCCCCTTTATCAAAGATAAGGTGGCTGAGTGTGTTTGTAGTTGTATTTTCTAGTCTATTCCATTGATCCACAGGTCTGCTTTTATTCAAATACCATGTTGATTTTATCATGGTAGCTTTGTAGTATAACTTCAAGTCAGGGGTTGTGCTGCCTCCTGCCTTGGCTTTGCTGCTTAGAATTGCCTTTGCTATTCTAGGTCTCTTCTGGTTTGAGATGAATTTTAGGAGTGATTTCTCTAGATCTATGAGGTATGTCAGTGGTATTTTCATTGGAATTGCATTGAATCTGTATAAAAATTTTGGAAGAATGGCCATTTTCACAATATTTATTCTTCCTATCCATGAATAAGGGATGTCTTTTCATTTACAGAGGTACTCTTCAATTTCTTTTTTCAGGGTATTATACTTTTCCCTGTACAACTCTTTTACATCTTTCATTAGATTAATCCCTAGGTATTTCATTTTTTGGATGCTAGTGTGAAGATTATGACTTCTCTTATTTCTTTCTTGGTGATTTTTTTGTTAGTGTATAAGAATGCTATTGATTTTTTCCATCAATTTCTTTTTTTTATTTAAAGAGAAACAAAGGCAGGTAAAGGGTACAGATAATACAGAACTTCAAAAAAAGATAAAAAATAAGAAATCATTAGTTGATAAATTGAATATTGTCCTCTTAGATACAGTTGTTCAATTTACAAAATTAAAGCATATAATGTAGATATTCAAACAGTTAGACTGTAAATAGCTATGCAATGAGTCTCTACATGTACTCTATACTTTCTGTATTAGAGAGAAAAACAAAACATAGCAAGACAAAAAAATTCCTATAAAAACATGAAACCAAAAAGTCATATAAAACCACAGTACAAGGTGATCTACAATGATTACTGTGTTGTTTCTTATTATCTTCTATAGAATTGTCTATATCATCAGGCATAATTGAATATAGCAGTAAATTGAGTATAGCAGTAAATAACAATATTAGTAAAATAAAACATTGTAGACAGTATAAAACTTCAAAGGCAGGTAATAATCAAACCAGAGTGGATATTCTAGTGGATCTTGCCATCTTAAGTATAAGCAGTTGCCTATACTCTCAGACTTGATACTATCAATCATAACAGCTTTGAATAAAATCTATCAATACAAAACAGCAATCCAACAAACCTGATTCGATTATGATCAGTCATGGTAAACCTGTTTAGTTTTTACAGATATTTAGATTAAGTTAATAGAAAATTAAGGATGATTACCATACTATATCCTGTAGAATGACTGGAACAGAATATAATACATCTAAGCAGAGTAGTGTGAGTAATGTGGGTTTTAAATCCTGGTGCACTATTAACAATATAGTATATCAAGGTCATCTATGTTAGAGATTCTAGTTATCTTTCTCCACCTCATCTCTGCTATGCTATTTTTCAGCCTTTGTTTGTCTATTTTTCTCCTTCATTCTACTGCCTGCCCCACTCATTGAGGCCTTTCTGCCACTGTTCCTAAAATCCTGGTATTTTTTTTCTCTCTAGAATGTCCTTCAGTATTCTCTGTAGGGTTGGATTGGTGGTCACAAATTCACCCAGTTCCTCTTTGTCATGGAAGCATCTTGTTTCTCCATTAATTTCTAGTTACTCCTTTGCAGGGTACATCAATCTGGGCTGGAGAATATTTTCTTTCAGGGCTTGGAATACATTGCTCCAAGCTCTTCTTTATCAGATAGTCTGTATGGAGAAGTCGGCCATGAACTTGATGGGCTTACTTTTATAGGTAAACTGTTTCTTTTCTGTGACAGCTTTTAACATTCTGTTTTTATATTGAATTTTTGGTATCTTGATTATTATATTCTGGGTGTAGCTCTGTTTCGGTTGTAGGTGGCTGGAGTTCTGTATGCCTCACATAACCAAATGTCATTTTCTTTTCCCATGCTTGGGAAGTTTTCCTTAATTTTTTCATGAATAGCCTTTGTAATTCACCTGTTTGTATTCCTGCTTCTTCATTCACATTTCTTGGTCTTAAGTTATAGATTCTCTTGTTTTCTTCTAGCGTTTGTATTGTTACTGCCTGTTTCCTTGTTATTTTTAAGAGATCTTTCCTTTCATGATCATAAATTACAAACTTTTCTTCCAGTTTTGATCATCTATCCTTAGTTTCTTTTAAGGAGTTTTGCCAGCTTTCAAAGGATTTTTTAAGTTCCTGGTTTTCTCTTTGAATCTGTTTCATGTATTCTATATTTTCTTTATATACTTTATCAAATGTTTCTCTCCCTTTTTTGAGTTTCTCCCTTTTTCCATCTATGTCTTCCTGAGAGTTGCTTAGCATTTCTTTTATTACTCTACTCATATCTTGCTTTACTTGATTTAATATTTCAGTTTTGAGCTTGTCTACAAGGTCCCAAAGATATTTCTTAATGTTTATTAAAGCCTTGTCTGATGTTGCCTGTTTGCTGCCCTCAATCTCCCTTGTTTTTCCCTCTCCTGGATCAGTGCTCTCAGGGTTCTGGGCTGGAGGCCTCCTCTTGCCTCTCTCTCCTGTCATGGTCCCAGCCTCTTCCACACAGGTGTACAGTGCATGTCCCAGCCCCATTCCCTGTCATCCATGGTTCCTCCGAACCATGCTGGTGAGCGGCCTCCACCCTCTCTTGCCTGCTTTTGTCACTGAGGTGTAAGCAGGGCTGTGTATGCTGGCCCCTCCTCACTGGGCTAGTCAAACTTCAGGGGCCTTCCCCAGGTTAGTGCATGCTAGGCCAGGGAATTGACTTGTGATGGCTCATTGCATCCTGGCCAGGGGCAAGACCCAGTCCAAGCATATCCCATGAATCTGCTCTGGGGAGGGAGCAACCAACTGAATTCACTGTTGCTCCCAGTTCAGGCTCCTCCTGCCAGATTCCAACATGTGGTCCATTTGGCCACACCCTTCCCATGAGGAAGGTCTCATTCCCAACACTGACCATGTATTACTGTGGGTCCCTTCACTGACTCCACTCTCCATTGGGCTCACCAACCCCCAACTTCAGCAACTTCAGCGTGGCCGTTACTCCTGTGGGTGGCATTGAAAACAAGTTTGGGCAGCTCTGCCACCCAGCACAAATTAAGGAATTCAAGCCTGCGCAAATTTGGCGGATCACAGTGAAAATACCTTGTCTGGTAATTTTAGCTGTTCCAATTGTAGCCCCAAGACTGTGTTTGACAAGCTTTTTTACATTTTAATTTATTCGTGTGTCAAGAGGATCCATCTCCCTCTGTCTGGATCGCTCCAGGATTTTATTCTGCCATATGAGTTGTTTCTCCGAGGAGGTTTTGTATTTTGTTGCTCACTGATTGGCCATCTTTAACTCCTCAACATTTATTTGTACTAGTTGACTTTTCCATTGTTAAAATACTCACAATTTATAGGAGGAGTTGTTTAATTTTCTTACATATTGAGGGTATTTTATTCAATGTCAGCTTGATCCAAGGCAGAAAATTCATGATTGGTGAGTGTGGTGGAGGAAAGCTGCTTAACTATAGCAGTCTAGAAACAGAACAGAGGATACCTACATGGAAGTGTAAGGAATTAGATGTAGACCTAATACCCACAACTTCTTGACCCACTGAGTCAAAATTAAAAATGTTATCTATCTATCCCTGAGGTGTTTGAAAAAAATCAAGCTATGCTATTTTCCCTAAGTAATATTTCTTAAAATGAAAAGACCTTTTTATTAAAGCTTATACAATATTAAAGTCAGTTAGTGAAAGTATGAGTCAATATAGAGGAATCTCAAAATATGACATTTAATTCAAAGAAATGTAAACATACTATGGACTTCTTTATTTATTTTTCTGTAGAAGCAAGCCTTTAACAGGAGATCAGAAGTGGTCAAAGTGATGGTTTTGTTACCAGATGGTGGAATAATGTGTTTTAACAGCTGTACTCCCTCAAAACTATCAATTTTAATAGTTATACCTTTTGATAATATCTTTTCCTTCAGCAAAGAGAATCAAGTGCAAGATCACAGTACACAGTTATAGACAATTAAGAAAAAGTATATTAAATTGGAGATAGACAAAAATGTTTTTGTAGAAGACCTTCTGGACAGCTCTCCTTTAATGAAGAATAATTACCTCTTCATAAGTTAAGCTGGGCCCTAACTCCATGTACTAACATGTACAGAGCTGGCTAAGCTATTTCCTTCTCCCTTCAATTGACTCTAAGCAATGTAAATTGGGCTAGCTGAAGTGCTGATGTGTAACATTTGAAGACAGCCAACATTTTTCTGTTTCTTTGCCTCATGTAACCCTATAAACAGTTGAGCACAGCAGGATGGGAGACCCACATAGCACCAAAACTGTCAACTTGGTTCAAGCCTCAAGACAAGAGGTTATGACTTCCCAGAGCACAAAAGTTTCCATATCAAAAACTAAAGCAACACCCTCCTAAATATTTAAATGCTACTCTAACTATCTCCTCTCACTGTCTCAGGAGCAAAGGCATGCCCAGCCAAGGCAAATTACAAACTATCATTGTGCCTGATAGTTGTGAAAAATTAAAAAACAGTATACATATACCAAATTTCTGATGAACATAAATGCAAAATTTTCAACAAAATATCAGAAAATTGAATCCAATAGCACATCACAAAAGTATCCAAAAATGATCAAGTTGAATTTACCCAAAGGGTGCTGGAATGAGAATACATACAAAAGCAATAATAATAATAATAATAATATAATGATCAATGTAATAAAAATAAGTATTATTCTCTCAGTAGATGCTAAAAATTTTTTTATAAAAAATTAAATTTACTCATTATAAAACTCTAGCTAATGTTTCTGACTCCAGGATTATAACTAAGTACAATAAATGCTATATATTACAAACATAAAGCCAACATTACACTGAGATGGGAAAAGAGAAGTGTGCTCTCTATGCTTCAGACAAAAAAAGACCAACAGCTCTTATGTCCCTTATTCCATATAGTACTAGAAATTTCGCTAGAGTGATTTCACAAAATATAGATATAGGAATAAAAGTTGAATTATCTCTGTTTAGAGATGATATGTTTCTTTCTATATATAAAAAGCTAGAATTCTTCCAAGGGTATTGAAAATCATGAAGAATCTTAATAATCACAGAATTCAAAGTTAACAGAAAAATACCTGTTTTACAACATTAGTGATGTTGCTTAGAAAAAAATAATTTAGGTAATCCCACTCACAGGAACTACAAAAAGATGAAATGCACAGGAATAGATTAGCCAAGCAACTGAAAAACTTCTATGAATTAAAAAAGCACTGTTTAAAAAATATAAAAAAGATACATAAAAGTGGAAGAATGTTTCAGGTTTATATTTTCTAAATATTGGTGTAATTTAAATATTCTTACTATGTGTCATAGTCACTTTCTTGTTGTTTGGAGAAAATACTCAGCAATTACCCCTTAAAGGAAGAAAGATTACTTTTGGTTCATGCTTTTATTTCATGGTCAGCTATCTCCAAAGCAAAAATAGCATGGTGAAAAGTCTGATGGAGAAGAGATTTTCATACAATCGTGACCAGGAATCAGAAAGAAAATTAAGGAGTGGAAGAGGGAGACAAATCCTTCCATTTCACTCTGGTGATGAAACTTCTCTAACAAGGCCCAATTTCCTGTCACACTCAGCTGATGGTTTTATTAATGTATGATTCCACTGATATGTACAATGTTTCTATTGCCC
Source organism: Hydrochoerus hydrochaeris (assembly GCA_004027455.1). Classification (NCBI taxonomy): domain Eukaryota; kingdom Metazoa; phylum Chordata; class Mammalia; order Rodentia; family Hydrochaeridae; genus Hydrochoerus; species Hydrochoerus hydrochaeris. The sequence goes on from PVLA01003006.1 coordinate 228,575, forward strand.
ATTCAAATCCCCAAACCCTATGTTTGAATACATAATCCTTTTGAGGAACCTTCAAGAACTAAGCAATGTGCCTCAGATAGTCAATGAAATTTCCATCAAAGTATTGATGAAATTCTTCATAAAAGTAGAGAAAAAAATCCATAAATTCATATTAAATGCAAAAAGGATTTGGATGTGCACACAATCCTTCATGCTGGACTAAAGACAAAATTCACTCACTATCTAATCTGGCATATTTTACCAAGTCAAATTATGCATGGTCATGGGGGCTGAGGATTTAGCTCAGTGGCATAAGTGCCTGTCTTGCAAGCAACCAGTCATGAGTTCTATCCCTGGCAATGGTAAAAAAAATGCATGGTCAAACCAAGAAAATGTGACTAATCGCTGTAATGAAGCTGGTGCAATTCAGCAACCATTTGAAACCAGAAATATTGGTATTTAAAATGGTAAATTAAGCTGCTACTTAGGGCCAGGGATTTAGCTCAGTGGCTTAAGTGCTTACCTGGCAAGCACAAGGTCATAAGTTCAATCTCTTTTACACACCCCCCCAAAATGATGCTACTCAAACTTAATGATTCTTATTGAATAAGTGTGGTTCCTTTGCTATTTTGGGATATTTTCTAAATCCTTGAGGAAAAGCCAGAAGAAAAACGTGCTTGCAGCACCTTGCTTAGCTGCTGCCATTCTCATCAATAAAATGGATACATGTCCTTGATTCTGTGATTCTGGACTTTGGGACTACTACACTTTCCAGGGAAGAGATTTCTCTTCATAGAGCCTAGGTGCCAGTGGATTTCTAATCTTCAGAGTTTAGGCAGACTGTATTGTGTTGATGAGCTAGAAGTGTGCAAGATTTGTTTTTAAAAAACTGGAATACAATTCTTAGACTTATTTGGGGAGATATATAAGTACCTTATTATTATCCTGAGGAAATTAGGAGCTCTCAATCATGGTAGACTAGAGGCAACATCACTGCCAAGCCACTCTGGAGCAAACATCACAACAAACAATATATATACCCTGTGCCTGAAACTCTATATTCTTATCAGAGACATTCAGAATACATGCTTCAGCAGAGACAATTTCCAGCCATGCCTACAAGAGCACAGTCAGAGGATGTCTAGAACTGTAATTCACAGCCTATGCCAATTGCTCCCAAACATTTTTGGCACCAAGGACAGGGAACATTCTACTGATCTGAGGGTAGGGGATATTGTGAGTATTATTAAAGAATATATATATATATATACATCCTTCTGAAAAAATATATATTGAATTTTATTAGTATTATATTGAAATGCAAAATAAAGTATTTAAACAACATATGATAATGCAATTATTCATTATGAGCTTGATTTCCTGAAATTACATAGTCCCATTTATGGGGGATGGGTGACAGTGACAAACAAAATATGTTGTTTATGTCTATTCTAAACCATCATTCTAGTTTCTGTCATTACAGAATATCCTGCTTCACAAAGATAAGACTTTGGAAATGAAAGGATGTTTTAAGTGCTTTTGTTGCAATTTTATTGCAAAGGTGTTAAGAAATAGCAGAGGATATTGAAATATATTCCCCCTTAGCCTTAATCCAGAATTTATTGGGACTTGAACTTATCTGAAACATACTTTTAAAATTACTGTCATTTGATATCTCAACTAATTTTTTCATATCTTGGAAGAACAGGTTACCTCAATTAGCTTATTTAAAACTGGATCAGATCCTTTTTTTCCCAATTTGTGGATCCTTTGTGTTGGGGATCTTTTTATTTGAGATCTTATGATAAAATTCCTTTGAAAGCTGAAATATATAGTCATAAGCCATCTTGGAGAAAAAAAGACTGCAGATAAGTCTCTTTCAAAATTTCTGTTAAGATTTGAAGCATGTCAAATATATTGAAGTTCATTTATTACCCCATAAATCCAGTTTGCCTATTAATGCAGCCATTTTATCTACTAACTTAAGCATAGTTGTTCTTTCTCTGAAGTACTACATGGCATTTTTTAAGCATGGTGAACTAGTCACACAAATAAGCAAAACTAACATCTTATTCAGGGCTAATGAAATGTGCTTCTTCTAGTGGTGAGTGTTTTTATACATTACATGTGTCTGGAGTAAGACTCATTATTCAAAAACTTCTGGGAAGTAATAAGGTACCTTTATTTTTTAATTTTTTATTTTAAAGAGAATAAAACAGAAGAAGACAGAACTAAGCAGATCAGAACAAAACAATGTAAGCAACACAGCACTTCATAACAAGACAATTGGATATTAACAGTAGCTATCATAATGTCTCTTTCTTTGAAATAGTTGAGCATACCTTCACAAACAATAACGTCAAACATAAAAAATAGGATAAAACCACTCAAGAGAGTGAAAGAATTGCAAGGCATTCTGAACCAAATAATCAAAGATGAACAATGGCTACTATATTATCTCATTTTCCACCAAAAATTGTTTATTCTATCATATATATTAAAATACAATAAGACCCAACATGATAGAACCAATGGTAATAGAAAAACAAAGGCATGGTAGGACTTCAGAGCAAGATGATATCAACTCAACAATGGCTGCCATATTTTCTTTTCTTCAAAGTAACTATTCATACCATCACATATATTAAGATCAAACAAAACAGAATAAAACCATTCCAACCAATGAATGAAAACATGAGACTTCAAAGCAATATAATGGTAAACCATGATTGCCATAAAATCTTCTGTACTCTTACCACTTCTTACATTATGGAGATTATATGGTATTTGTATATGTGAGAGGGATTGATTGCACTTATGACTATGGATTCAAGTGGCACCCATTTATTTATAAATATCTCAATGTGATCGTTCTTTATAGCTGACTCGTACTCCATTGTATAAAAGTACCATAATTTTCTTATCTCTTCCTCAGTTGATGGGCACTTAGGTTGTTTCCAAGATTTGACTATTACAAATTGTGCCACTATAAACATGGGTGCAGATATATAACTGTGGTGAGTTGTATTCGGTTCTTCTGGGAATATGCCTAAGAGTGGAGTAGCTGGGTCAAATGGGACCTCTAACCCTAGCTTTTTGAGGAATCTCCACAATGACTTCCACAGGGGTTGCACCAATCTAGTTTCCCACCAAGAGTGCACAAGAGTTCCTTTCTCCCCACAGCCTTTCCAGTATTTGTTGTTCTTAGTATTGTTGATCCTGGCCATTCTTTCTGGAGTCAGATGGAATCTCAGTGTGGTTTTAATTTGCATTTCTCTAATGACAAATGATGATGAACATTTTTCCATATATTTATTTGCCATTCATATTTCTTCATCTGTGTGATCATCTTGGATGCCCATTTTTGGATTGGGTCCTTGAATTTCAGGGGTCTGATAATTTTTAATTCTTTATAAATTCTAGACAGAAGTCTAGGTCTGAGGGAAAGTTCACTAAATTTTTTCCCAGTTTGTGGGTTTTCTTTTCATTCTGCTGGAGATTTCTTTGCACATACAGAACCTCTTTAATAAGATGTGATCCTAGTTATTGATTTTGGGAAGTATTTCCCGTGCAGTTTGGTTCTTGTTCATAAATTCTTTACCAAGCCCTAAGTCTTCAAGATGTTTATCTATTTTGTCTTCCAACAGACTTAGTGTTTCTGTTTTAATATTTAAACCTTAGATCCATTTAGAATTTAGTTTAGTACATGGTGATAGGCATGGGTCTAATTTTAGTTTTCAGCATATGGAAAGCCAGTTTTTCCAGCACCATTTAATAAACAGTCTATTGTTCTTTCAGTGAATATGCTTGGCCATTTCTCAAAGATAAGGTGGCTGAGTGTGTTTGTAGTTGTATTTTCTAGTCTATCCCATTGATATTCAGGTATATTTCTAGTCCAATACCATGTTGATTTTATTATAGTAGCTTTGTAGTATAAGTTCAAGTCAGGGATTGTGATGCTTCCTGCCTTGGCTTTCCTGCTTACAATTACCTTTTCTATTCTAGGTACTTTCTGGTTCCAGATGAATTTTAGGAGGGATTTCTCTAGATCTATGAGGTAGTCAGTGGTATGTTCATTGGGATTGCATTGAATCTGTATAATAATTTTGGGAGAATGGCTATTTTCACAACATTTATCAATCCTATCCATGAAGAAGGGATGTCTTTCCATTTACTGAGGTCCTCTTCGATTTCTTTTTTCAGGGTATTATAATTTTCCTTGTACAACAATTTTACATCTTTTGTTAGACTAATTCCTATGTATTTCATTTTTTGGATGCTAGTCTGAAGAGTATGGTTCCTCTTATTTCTCTCTTGGTGATTTTGTTGTAAGTATATCAGAATGCTATTGATTTTTGAGTATTGACTTTGTACTCACCTACATTGCTGAATTTATTTACTATATCTAGGAGTCTTTCAGTGCAGTTTTGGGGGTCTTCTATGTAGAGTATCATGTTATCTGAAAATAATGATAATTTAACTTTTTCTTTTTGTACCTTTACTCCTTTTATTTCTCTCTCTTGTCTAATTCCTCTGGCTAGTATTTCTTGTACTATGTTTAATAGGAGTAGTGATAAGGGACATGTATATTCCTTTCACATGTACATCCCTGGAACTTACCAAAAATTAAAAAAAAATAGATCCTCTTGATGTTATTTATACTGAAGTCAAAATTAATCCAGAATTTTTCTCTGCCCATTTATAAATAGAAAACATCATATAGAACATGCAGGAGGGTAAGCTTTGACCCTCTACAGTTAAGGATAGAAAATCAAGGTATTCTGGCAGTGGTGGAACTATCTCCTACCTAGCAATGTAAACAGGTTTGTACCTCAAAATGAGGGGACCAGAGAACTCAGATTTTCCACTGAATCTAATTTGCCACACACACAATCTGTGTTTACATTCAGACCATGAGTTTTGTACATTTCCAAACTGCACTTTTTGATGTATATCTGTCAGTGTCCTTACACTACTGTGATCATATTCTATGCCTCTGAGGAATTGTGGGAGGGATGTGCTTGGAGACTGTGTGATTTTATAGGAGGCCTTTCCTGTCCTGCCTCGTGATGATACCTGCACATTGTCCAAAGACTAAGACTGTCTCCCGCCACATAACTCCACATGATCAACTACTTGTCTGTGTCTATATTCAAGCTGCTACTATTTTATTGCTGTCTCTTTGTCCCACTTGGATTATTGCATCCCACCCATATTTCCTTTTCCTGTGGCCTATGAAGAAAGGTCTCTCTCCAAATCTTTTGATTCTTTTTTACCTTGTCATAGTTAGCTTATTTTCAGGGCCAACACTAATGATTAGGATGGATACCAACTTCTGCCATACAATGTTGTGATAGATATGTCTTAGAGTTATAGAAAATGTAGAGATTTTCCTTAACTAGAAAGAGAGAATTACCCAAGATTGTTTCTAGGCTGACATCAATTGAAATATATTTTCTGCTCAGTATTTAGATGTAGGATACAAGAGGAGCTCCTAAATGACTTCCCAATCTAATCTTCTCTAAATCTGGAAAGAAATATGGAATTATCATGTCATTTCTAATCACTTGTGTCTAAACATGCTGTATCATTGTTTAATAGCAGCATCAGTATTTGCAATAGAAAGTTTAGGTTTTGTTTTTACCTTTGCGTCAGAAGGAAAGATTTCCCTTCCCCACTCATCCATTGTTTTCTCAGTAAGTTGTTTCAGGCAGTCTATTTATCTTTATAAAATAATAGTATTTAGAGTTTTCTCCTGGTTCCCTCTCTTAAGACACAATCTCATGATTGTCTACCCCACCCCCTAACAAGTCATCCTCCTGTTGTTTGGAACAAAATTCTTGCACATC
>PVLA01003007.1:0-50299 GCA_004027455.1 Hydrochoerus hydrochaeris
CTGTCCAGTGTCTCAGGGCAGTTGTCTCACAGGAATTTTGTAAATCCTCCCCCATGAGCTCTTTCATTTAAAGCTTTTGTATAAACTCTCTCATACTACTCACAGAAGGTAAAATTTCACAATTAGTTTTCACAAAGTTATCTAGAAGGTTTCTAGTAACTCCTCTGGAGTTTCTATTTTTGATTTCATATTGAGTATTGCATGGAAATATATATATGTGAATTACACAAACTACAATTATCAGCACAAAACATTACAAGATCCTTGCACCCAATACCCACATGCGAGTGTCCTTTTCCTGGAGAAGCAATTCCTTGAAGCGCTCTCCTCCACCCATGGACCTTGTCACAAGGCGTGGATGGACTAGGACGCGGCAAGTACTGGGGATCAAATTCACGACCACATGCTTGCAAAGCAGGTGCTTATGCTGCTGAGCTAAATCCCCCGCCCCCAAGCATGCCATTTTAAAATAATTTTTGGTGCCAGAGATGGAAGCCAGGGCCCTGAGCATGCCGAGCACAGGCTCTAGCCCAGCAAGACTTCCTAAAATGTTTTTTGTAATCAGCAAGAAGCAGGTCCCTTGCCCTTCACTGAGACCCCCAGAGATGAGGCTTGTGTGACTGTCGGCTCCTGCCCCTCTGTAAGTGCATCTTCTCTGCGCTACCTGAAAGTTAGCTGCAGCCCTGGTATCCTTGTCCCTGAGAACTCCAGTGCATACTCTGAAAGCCAGGACAGCCGCACAGCCCTGTGTGGTGCTGTGCCCTCCTGTGCAGTTGGTACTGTGCTCTCAGGGTCACCTCCCTATCATACCTGTGGGGACACAAGTAAGATGAAGTGATGGAAATGAGAAAAAAGAAGTGAGCACTTCCTGTCTTTTCATTAATGAACAAGCCAAGTAATTTGGAAACCTGTGATAGAAACTGGACCTGGTGCACCCCTTCAGTTTTAGCTACACAGGAGGCTGAGGCAGGAGGATTTCTTGAGCCCAGCAGTTCAAAGCAACCTTGGCAACATAGCAGGACCCTAAGGAGCAAGCACCCAGGACTGCATGGTGTTTTGAGGCGTAGCAGGGCAGACGTGAAGTCGATACTGGCTTCCCCTCCAGAGTGGGGCCAGGCCCAGTTCCCAGGAGTCAGCGGGGAGCCATGGGCCTTGAGACAGTGCTGAGGGCTTTGGAAGGTGGTGTGTTTGGGGGACTAAGGCTAGGGTTTGTAGAGTAATTTAGAAGCCATGCACTCAGGTGATCAAAGACCTGGCTCTGGGCTACAGGACTCTTTTAAAGTGTTGGTGCAGATGGCTGTGTTCTTCCTGCCTTCTCTGGGCCTGTTTGCACAGGTGTGAGCATCCATGCATCCCCTATGTTTGGTGCCTGGCTTAGGCTTTTCCTTGGCGCTGGCTTTGGGCTTGGTCTGGCCACATGGTGTTTGCTCCATTGTCACCTCTGTAAGAGCTCAGACCCCTCTGGGGCCCACCGCTGGCCGCTCAGCCCTCCTCGTGGCATCCCGTGTTCACTCACTGCTCTTCCTTGAGCTCCCTGGGTCCTCTGTGACCCCGCCCCATTCTTCATGCTGTGCAGAAGTTGGTCGACATAGCACAGCCCACTGTGTCCCTCGTGCTGTCCCAGTCCTGGTTTTCAGGACACAGCCCTCCACCCTCCAGGTCACCACCCCTTGGGGTGGAAGGAATTCCCAGGGAGCTCCCTCTCCAGGCCAGGCCATGCTCTTCCTGGGTCCACCACCCAGACTCCCCAGGACTTGCACCGTTCTGCCTTTGTTGTCCTGGATGTGAGGCCAAGTCTCTCTCCCATGCAGCGCATCTACTACCTTTCCCTGGAGTTCTACATGGGCCGCACGCTACAGAACACCATGGTGAACTTGGGCCTGCAGAGCGCATGTGATGAAGCCATCTATCAGGTAGGGCCCCCGGACACCAGCGTGAGCCACCTGCAGGGGTCCTCTCCCCGACCTCACCTCATTTGCTTGGCCTGGCCCAAGAGGGTGCAGGACCCCATGCCCCACCCTGCCTTCCTCTCAGTGGTTGGGTCAAGGGGCACTGGGGGGGTTTGAGGACACAAGACCTGTGTGGTCATGAGGTAGCTGGGCCTTGGGGACCCTATCTCCTCCAGGTTCTTCCCCAGGGCCTGGTCAGAAGGAATTGTGTAGCTCAGTTGGGGTTCTGTGCTCCACATGAGACAACAACAAGAGGTCCTGGAGGTGACTACTTTAGTCCTATTCCTGGACTGGACACCAATGCCAGGCTGTGTCTGGGAGCATAGCATGGCAGGGCCTTGTGTGGATTTCCCAGCTATAGGAAGCCTGTATTTTTGAAAACATTCTCTTATCCAGTTCTTATGAGTAAGGAGGACTTGGGGACTGACTATGTACACCGTAACATATGGCATCTGCTTGTGATTTTGTCAGTGTGTGCATGACAGAGATCAGGAGGGTATAGACTGGCACGTACCCTGCAGTGTGGCCTGTTTCTTTTGGAGTTACTCCACTTGTAGGCTGAGCACACTTAGGGCTGAGAGGTTTTCGTGAGGACCAGGCTGTCCCAGTCACAACAGCTTTGGTGGCTGGGCCCCTGGATGCAAGGGCTGGTGCTGGGGCGGTGGCAACTGCCCCAGCCCACTGAGGAGCCGGTAGGGATGGAGATGGCAGTGCCCCTGCAGGCTAGGAGCATGCCCGCCCTGCTGAGTGCTGGTCCCCACTCACAAGGGACAGCTGGGAAAGTCACACCTGACCTTGTGGGACTCCCAGTACCACTGGTTACCTGAGCCAGGCCTGGGCAGCATGGGTCTTCAGTGGCCTCTCGAGAAGATAAGGACAGTCATACTGTCAAGCCCTCGCACAGACTGTAATTTCTTCCTGGCCTGGGTAACTGCAGATCCTGCCTCCAAAATAAGATGTGTGACATGTGTCTGGTGTCCAAAATGTATAAATAGCCCAGAACTCAACAAAAACAAGACAGACCACCCACTTTAAAAATGGACAAAGGCTGGGCATTGTGGTGCACACCCATAATCACCACACTCAGAAGCCTGAGGCAGGAGGATCCTGTCATGAATTCAAGGCCAGCCTGCATTATTTAGTGACACCCTGTCTTAAAAAAAAAATTTAAAATGGACAAAGGAGCCGAGCACAGTGGCACCCTCCTGTAATCCAGTGCTGAGGGAGGCTGAGGCGGGAGGGTTACAAATTTGAGTCCCTCTCAGGCCACTTAGTGAGACCCTATCTTAAAAACTAAAAATGGCTGGGGATTCAGCTCAATGTGAAGAGCCTGAGTTCAATTCCCAGTCCTGGGAAGTTGCTTTGGGATTTCGGCTTGAGTCACATATATTGTTTTGCAGTTGGTTCCGTTTGCTTCTTACACACTAAGCCATTTGTTTTTCATGATGCTTTTTTTTAAACCTCGGACGATGCATCAGGTTTTAAGTGGGTCTGGGCCACTAGGCCAGAACTGGTTTCTTTTTTTTCCTTGTTTGTTTGAGACAGGCTCTTGCTCTGTAGTTCAGGCTGGCCTTGAACTCCCAGTGATTTTTCTGCCTTAGCCTCTCAAGTGCTGGGATTACAGGCCTGCACCACAATGCCCAGCCAGCACTAGTTTCCAACTCTAGGGTGTCTTTGACCCTTTTCAGTCTTCTGTCTCTCACAAGTGCACTGGAATTTCCCAGGAGCCATGTGATGAATAGTGCAGTGCTGTGAGAGGCAGAACACTGAGTAGAGTACTCTTGGAAAAAGATCTGTAAAAATGTAAAACAATGCCACTCACCCCAGTGGTTTTTTGTTTTTAAAAAATGCAGTTATTTTGCTGGGCATAGTGCACACTTGTAATTGCAGCTCTGCGGGGCCTGAGGCAGGAGGATGTCTGCAAGTTCAAGGCCAGCCTGGGCCTCTACAGAGACTGTCTCAACCTCCCCTCCCCCCCAAAAAAACCCCAAAACTTTCTCAAACTATTGTATTCATACAGAGGCCACATGTTGCAGTCTGGTCGCTGTTGATAGCTGAGTGAACTGGCAATGCATACATTTAGCTAATAAACTGTGTCTGATTTTGACTTCTAAATTAGCAGTTTTGGAATACCTGAAAACTTTCACTCTGGGCATTGACGTAATGTTAAGTTTTAACGTTGGATTTTCAAGAGAAGCATGCTGTTGGTTTTACTGTAAGTTCTTGAGATTTACATGTCTCTTGATCTGTTGTTGGGGATGAGCTGCTCAGCAGTCACCTTTGTGTCCACAGCTGGGGCTGGATCTGGAAGAGCTGGAGGAGATTGAGGAGGACGCTGGCCTGGGCAACGGAGGCCTGGGACGCCTGGCAGGTGACCACGGGCCCCCGCTGTGCCATGGCGACAGAGCTGGCCTGTGCTGGGGACGCTGGTGTGGGGGGCTGGGTGCAGACACAGGACTGTGGGCAGGTGAGGCCGAAGATGTGGCCTGGTGCTGGTGCAGCTTTGGCTTCCCCAGCGAGCCAAGGGCACTGCCCTGCAAGCGCAGCCCAGTGGGCAGCTGCCCGGCAGTTTTTCTGCTGTAACCCCTTTTTGCTGGAACAAGGAGAGGGGCTGAGGATGTGGTAGAAGTCATGGTTTGGGTTTCTGCCATGCTGAGGAAAAGTGGGTCCCAGCCCTGAGGCAGATTCATATGTGGTCCATAAATGGACCTCACAGTTTTGTTTTCAGTCTTAAGTTCTTCGAGAATTCCAAATGCAGTGTGTTCTCTCAGGACACATAGATTTAAGTAAAGAAAACCTTTCTCTCACCTGTCCCCAACCCATGTGTCCCCCCCACATATTCCTCCAAGAGACCAAGAGAAGCCTATGACCTCATCCCTTGTTCCCTGTGTGGGCTGGGCCATCCCCAGCTTGCCACTGTCCTTGTGCAGATTCCTTTCCTCACTGAGGGAGCCCAGCCCCCAGAGTCCACTGCAGCCCAGGGTCCCAGTTGGCCCCGTGGTGCCCTGGCTGCATCCTGTGTTGTGGGTAAAACAAGCAGGCCCTGGTCTGCTGTGCTGACCACCTGGGCTCTGTGTGTGTTTATCAGCCTGTTTCCTCGATTCAATGGCCACTCTGGGTCTGGCAGCGTATGGCTATGGGATCCGCTATGAATTTGGCATTTTCAACCAGAAGATCGTGGATGGCTGGCAGGTAGGTGACCTGGGTCTCTTCTGGGCTCTCGCCTGTCCTTAGGTGGCAGCTCGCAGCACTTCCTCCATGTGACCAAGCCAGGCTGGTCTCGGGGGGGAGCCCTTGGCAGACAGCTGTGGGGTGGCAAGGGATGTGTTGAGGATGGACACAGAAGCCCAGTGGCGCCTGACTGCAAATGAGGGGTGCACTGGATGCAGGTCATGCTCTGGGGCCAGATGTGGGGTCAGATGAGGGACTACTGAGTAGCTCAAGGAGTAGCCATGATCCTTTTGTCCCCATCTTTGGCCTTTGGCCTGATATGAGGGGGCAGCTTCCAGTGTGGCCAGAGGCTGGACTCCCAAGGAATGTAGGGCTGGGGGTGTCAGCCGCAGCATCAAGGCATGGAGCCCCAGCCAGGTGAGGTGTGACATGATGTGGGGAGGGGCCTTGGTGTCTGCCTGGTCAGGGCCATGTGGAGGGGAGTGGTGTTGCTTCGGCAGGGTCTGTGGCCTTTAGGGGAGTCTCGGGTGTCTCGCTGTTCTGGGGATGGCAGCCATGTTTTCGGGCACAGAAGTCGCTACTGCTGTGCTCAGTGGTGAACAGCTTCTGGTCTCTGGGTCCCTCAGCGTCATGTGTAGCAGGGTGGACTGGGAGGCCACATGGTGCAGCACCAGAGTGGCCAGTCAGGGAGATGTGGCTTGGTGGAGGGTCATGTCGGTGGGTCTGGGTTGGTGCGGGCCTGGATAAAGTCTGGTGTGCCTAGTGGGGGTGGGTATTACTGCCAACATGGGTACCGAGGGTGCAGCTTTCTGTCAGTCAACTTGTGGGAGCACTGTGTTCAGCACTGTCCTGGCCCCTGTGAGCACCAGGCCCAGCACTCATGGCTTTTGAGTGCCACTTTCTCTACTGAGCATGTGTGTATGAGGGTGTGTGTTGGCACACACAAAGCATACACTGTCTCTGTTGCACCCCACCGTGTACCATTCTCAGAGCAGCAGGCTGCAGTGATTGTCTTCCTGTGCTTCATTTTGGTTCTGTGTAATGGCTCTGCTGAGGTGGAAAGGGGTTCTGGTGCAACATGGGGTGACCAGCACAGCTACCTCCAGGATGAGCCCCGCGCTGAGCCACATGGTGCCGCCTAGTGGCTGCTGGAGAGTTTGCACGTGAGCTGAGTTCCTGGCTTTTTAGGTTTGAGGTTCAATCTTGTGAAGTCCATAATTCGTCCATGTTAGGTGGAAAGTTGCGAACCTCTTGCCTCATCCTCCTGGAGTTCTGGCCTAGAACATTCACTTTTCAGCAACTGGGCTCAGCTGGCATAGAAGCATCACCAGCGAGCAGGCCTGGTTTTGTCCAGTGCTGGGCACTGTTTGATCTTGACCCCTCTTGCTGCCCAGGTGGAGGAGGCAGATGACTGGCTGCGCTACGGCAACCCTTGGGAGAAGGCCCGGCCCGAGTACATGCTACCTGTGCACTTCTATGGGCGTGTGGAGCACACGGCCGATGGCGCGCGGTGGCTGGACACGCAGGTACAGCTGGGACTGGGCTTGCTCCTCACACCCACTGTGTACCTCAGCAATGTTCCCAGCGTGGGAGCTGCTGCCCATGGCCAGTGGGTGCACCGTGTCCCTTGGGGCCATGTGGGCTGTGGCCAGCACCAGGCATCCTGGCCGTGACATTGCAGTGCTGACTTGCAGCATGTGTGTGAGGCTAAGCCCAAGCTATGACCTGAGGGCAGTTCCCATGTCACTGGATGTCTGAGGAAGGACATCAGGTATCAGCGCCGTGAGGGGCAGGGCCGGTCCCTTTGGATCACAGTGAGAAGGGCCACAGTGGTGCTGTTGTTGCTGGCACCCAGCCTGGCCCCTGGTCAGGGCTGATGGCCCCTGTGGGTACAGGAGGCTGGGTCCTATGGGCCTCATCCTCTGAGGAGCTTGCTTCTCAGGCAGTGGGGCACTGGGGACCAGGCTGCCACAGGGCTGCCTGTGCCCCTCACCTTGCAGCCCCAGTGTAAGTGGGCAGTGGGTCCTGCTGACTGTACCCCATGCATGTCCCTGTGGCCAGGTGGTGCTTGCCATGCCCTACGACACCCCAGTGCCTGGCTACAAGAACAACACGGTCAATACCATGAGGCTGTGGTCCGCCAAAGCACCCAACGACTTCAGGCTGCAGGACTGTACGTCCAGCCACGCCCACTGCCCAGGCACTTGCGCCTGCCACCTGCACCCTCACCCCTGAGCTGGGCACCCTGGGCTCTGCTGCCAAGCTGCTGCCTGATCCCCACGCTGCCCTCCCGTGGGCTAAGAGGGTTGGGAGTGTGGTCCTATGGCCCCCAGGTCCCAAGGGAAGAGCAAGGGGGCTTCAGGGTGAAATGAGGTCTCTGCCCGCTTTGATGGATCAGCCAAAGCTCTGGGGACCTGCAGGGGTCACAACCTTCCCCTCCCCATCTCCACAGTCAACGTGGGGGACTACATCCAGGCTGTCCTGGATCGGAACCTGGCGGAGAACATCTCCAGGGTGCTATACCCCAATGACAATGTGAGTAGCACCTGGGCAGGCTGCATCCGGTTGCCAGCCTGTTCTGGGCAGCTGCAGGTGCAGCTGGGCCAAGCTCTCCTGGCTGGGTGAGGGCTGGGTGGCTGGGGCCTCCTATCTGAGTTCGGGCTTGTGGCTGTCCTAGAGGCCTTTGCCCCGCCCACCCGCTCCTCAAGGGACAGGTGAAGGGAGCCCTGGTCCCAGGCCAGCCTGGGTCACTCTTCTGGTGGGGACACAGTGCCCTGGTACTGGAGAGGTCTCAGTTCGCTCCACGTGCTTGGTGGCAGCCATAGCTGGACTCTGCTGCTACCTATGCTTGGTGGCCTTGGTGTCTGGTGGCTCCTTGTTGCTGTACAAAGGGCCCCTGCAGCGAGCATAGCACAAGTGCTTATTTCTTAACTGTGGGCCCTGGGCTCACAGCTTGTGGTCCTGGGGCCTCTGTGTCTTCAGAGATGTGAGTCCCACTCTGTCAGTGTGACCTGTGTGTCAGCAGAGGTTGGTGCTGATGGGTGCAGCCTGTTATCTGTCCCAACTTCTGAGAGGCCCTGGTGCTGGTCAGGCAGGTAGGGGCACCAGCTACCTTCACTCTTCCATCAGAAGGTTATACTGGGTGCTGATGGTGTCTGGCAGCCCGGTGAGACTGTGCTCAACTTCAGCCTGTAACCTGGTCTCCTATGGGGATGGAATGCCCAGGATCAGGGTGGGCGGCTGCAGGACCCCTCAGCTGTCTGCCATGGAGCTGGCACCACAGTGACCCTGTGTCTGCAGTTCTTTGAGGGTAAGGAGCTGCGGCTGAAGCAGGAGTACTTTGTGGTGGCCGCCACCCTGCAAGATATTATCCGCCGCTTTAAGTCCTCCAAGTTCGGCTGCCGTGACCCTGTGAGGACCAGTTTCGAAACCTTCCCTGACAAGGTTTGTGGGCTGAGCGGATAGGTGCATGTCCTATGGGCTGGCGTGGGCTGCAGAACCCCCTTGCCTCTAGGTTTGTCTTGTCTGGCCTGGCCTCCAGCTTGGGACCACAGGCATCTCACAGATAGGCAGGGTGGGCCCCTCCCAAGCCAAGGCCATGTGCCGTCACTCGAAGCTGCCAAATAGTAGGGGAGGGTCACCCTGTCCAGGGTGCAGCTGGCTGCAGGGACAGAGCCCCCTCTTGATTCCCTTTGGACGTCTTGGGCCTCAGGCCCTGCAGGACAGACTGCCTGGCTCCACAGCCAGGGTCGATGCCTGCGAGGGCTAAGGCCGCTGAGCGACCATGTGACCTGCAGGTGGCCATCCAGCTGAATGACACCCACCCGGCCCTCTCCATCCCCGAGCTCATGCGGATCCTGGTGGACGTGGAGAAGGTGGACTGGGACAAGGTGATTGAGAGGTGGAGACTGCGTGCTCTGGGGACCAGGGCAGGGCTATCCTGTGGGTTTTGCGCCAGCTACATGGATGGCTGGGAAGTCCTGCGAAGGGGGTCCCCTCTCCTGACTGCAGGACATCTGGGGACATCAGCAGCTCTGTCAGCCTTGAGAGTGCCAGGCTGTTGGGGGGTGGGTTCCAGGAGAGAGACAGACATCCTGTAGGACAGCAACATGGCACAAGAGGGGTGGTGGTGCAGGATTTGGGTACTTTCTAAGAAAGGGCTCCTCATGTGTTTGCTCATCTTGAAGTTTAGCAAAGAAATTCATAGTTTGGAGAATACAGAAGTTTAAAGAAATACATAGTTTTTGTAGGTTTTTTTTTTTTTTTTTTTTTTTTAGGGCTCAATTTACATTGGTCTTTTTTTTTTTTTTTCAAATCCACCTGGTTTTAATTCTTGAAAGTGTTAGGATTTTAGGTTTAACTAAGTCAGCCTATAAAATTCTAAAGCATTTTCCCCCTGTACTAGAGATTGAACCTAGGACTTTTGCACTGAATTACCTCCCTGCCATTTTTTAAAAAATATTTTTATTCTTTATGAGATGAGTTCCTGCTAAGTTTTGTAGGGTCAAACTTTTGATCCTCCTGCCTCAGTCTCCTTAATAGCTGGATTGCAGGCAGGTACCACCCAGCCCAGCCACAAACCAGTTTCTTACTTTACTTGGAGACCAGAGCACGTGTTCAGCCTCGAGATATTTGTGACCCTGTCGTAGAGTCCCCTACCCTGGCCAACAGGCCGTTTAATGGAGATCAGTGGTTAACTGTTTAGAGGTCTGTTAGTTTGTCAGTAAAAACCATTCACGAGGATGACAGTGGTAGGTGAGCCTACGGTACAGGTCAGGGGTGTCCACACAGGTGTGGGTCAGCAGGCAGGGTGGGGCTATCTTTGTGCTGAACTGAGCATCACCGTATAAACCCACTGCTCTGCACCACCAGGCCTGGGAGATCACCAAGAAGACCTGTGCGTACACCAACCACACAGTGCTGCCTGAGGCCCTGGAGCGCTGGCCAGTGTCCCTGTTTGAGAAGCTGCTGCCTCGGCACTTGGACATCATCTATGCCATCAACCAGAGGCATCTGGACGTGAGCACTGGCCTAGCGGGTGGGCATGGGTCCCAGCAGGTGACAGCCCAGCAGCTCCAGAGTGGCACTTTGCTGCCCCACTCCTGACCCTGCCTCTGTTCTCAGCTGGCAGCCCCACCTGTCCTTCATTGTTACTGCAGGATGCAGGGCACAGGAGCAGCTGTGCATGTGGGGTATTTGTGTGTGTGCTGGCCTGGGTGTGTGTGTGCCCATGTGCAGGTGACCCCCCGGGCACAACCATCCCTCTGTGGGCAGCATGGGGAGCCCTGTGTCCTCTGTCAGAGGGATGATTCATATCCGCCCGAGCCCCAGTGCTGGGTGAAGGTTGAGGCCAGGAATAGGACCTCCATCCCTCAGCCCAGCTGCTGTACAGGCCCTAGGTCCAGGAATCTCAACCCCACCCCACCCCCTCTCTGGGCTCCAGCACGTGGCCTCCCTGTTTCCTGGGGACGTGGATCGCCTGCGGAGGATGTCTGTGATTGAGGAGGGCGACTGCAAGCGGATCAACATGGCACACCTGTGTGTGATTGGGTCGCATGCGGTGAATGGCGTGGCGCGCATCCACTCGGAGATTGTGAAGCAGTCCGTGTATGTGCAGTGCACTGCCCTGCCCCACTGGCTGCTGAGCAAGTGGTGACGGGAAAAGCGGGTACCCATCAGAGCTCATGACCCCGGTCCACTGCTGCTGGCTGGAGGCCTGGGATGCCTACCTGGGGTCAGGGCTGATGTACAGCAGCTGGGTGGCAGCAGTCAGATTGGGTGGGGACCCGGGAGCCCTCCCTTCCCCCTTCATCTCACCTATCGAGGCTGCTGGAAGCCTCGGCCTGAGATGCCTGTGGACAACTCTGTGGGCCACCCCCCCAGGCTCTGTTGTCCCCAGTGTGGACTTGGGAGTTGGATTTTTCCCCAGCTCACAGCTGAGGAAACAGCCTAGGGCTAAAGCCTGTGGAGTTCTCAGGGTCATGGCCTGGCTGTCCCCGTCACCTTTCCAAGGTGGCTGTGTCCTCACATGGGGAGGGCAGGGTCAGTGGCCACACCCTGGGGCTTTCCTGGGAAGCTCCTGTGTTCTTTGGCTCACCTGGCTCAAAGCTGGCGTGCCTGACAGTTCCGTCTGCTTATAGCTTCAAGGATTTCTATGAACTAGAGCCAGAGAAGTTCCAGAACAAGACCAATGGCATCACCCCCCGCCGGTGGCTGCTGCTGTGCAACCCAGGGCTGGCAGACATCATCGTAGAGGTGAGTGGCTGGTATGGGTCCTGGGATAAGAGACCAGGTCTGAATGTGAGCAGCAGCAACCCAGGATGCAGCTCAGAGCCCTAGGCTGTGAAGTGGGGCTCGGCCATGCTGGGGGGAAGTCATCAGGCAGGACAGTGGCCCCTCATACCTCAGGGAGGGCCAGACGCATGCTGCAGGTGGGCCTGAGTGGGGCGAGGCTGGTAGCTGCAGCAGGAAGGTCCCCACTGAGGCGCTGGCTGGGGGATGTGGACTGTGTACTCAGGCCAGGAGCAGGAACCAAGGAACCTGGGCATCTGTGGTAGCTGCTAAGATGAGGGGCTGGGCCCTGGCCCACTGGGGCTATGCAGAGGAATCCTTGGGAGGCTGGAGGGGCGGATGGGTCCCAGGTGGCAGAGGTTTGGCTGCAGTGAGCAGAGAGCCTTTCCTTCCCACAGAGAATTGGGGAAGGCTTTGTGACGGACCTCAGCCAGCTCCGGAAGCTGCTGCCGCTTGTCAATGATGAGGCCTTCATCAGGAATGTGGCCCAGGTCAAGCAGGTGGGTGTGTGGCCCTGGGGAGGGCTCTGGTTGACCCGGGGTCCAGGGTGAGGCTGCAGCTTTGCAGAAGGGCCCTCACCTGCAGCTGGCTCCTCAGGCTGCAGGGATGACAGCTGCATGATCCCAGCTGTTCTTGGAGTGGCTAAGGGCTGAGCCAGCCTCATTGGGGACTGGAGGTTGTAGGGCATGGCTGTGGCGGTGCTGTCTCAGCCTTTCCGCAGCTTGGTTTTGGTTCCAGGATTTGCGCTGTCCTCTTTCTGGCTCCTCGCCTTCCTTCTCTTGCAGCCCCTGCCTCACCCCTCAGCTCCCTTGTCTGCTCAGCTCAACTCCAGGTCCTTGACTTCTGCTATCCCTGGCCCATCCCTAGTGGTTGCTCAGGGCTGTGTCTCCAGGACAGGTGGGCTGTGGGGCACCCAGGGACCTTGGAGCTCACAGCACAGTTGTCACCCTGCTCTGCACAGGAAAATAAGCTGAAGTTCGCCACCCACCTGGAGAAGGAGTACAAGGTGAAGATCAACCCCGCCTCCATGTTTGACGTGCACGTGAAGCGCATCCACGAGTACAAGCGGCAGCTGCTCAACTGCCTGCATGTCATCACCCTGTACAACCGTGAGTCCCCACAGCCAGGCCTAGTGTGTGCCAGGCACGCATTCCAGGTGGTGGCTCCTCCTGTGTGTGCACGGGTGCGTGCTCAGATCTGAGGCCACAGGTGACAGGCCTCGGGTTGAGAGGACTGCCAGGCTGGCATTTACGTTCAGTGTATTTTTTGCGTTGATCTTGGTGACTTGCCTCGCTTGCAAAGATTTGCTTGTTGAGGCATTGAGTGCAGTTAGATGGAGTCATATTGGTTACATTTATAATTGTACCTTAAGTTGTTGTTGTAGTCAGGGATCACAAAGAGAACAAGACTATACAGGACACATAATTTATAGTATTATTTATAATGGTCACCCATTATAAATAGTCAAATAGAAAGTATAGGAAATCTGTCCACACACTGAGGACTTAGAAAATCCATCTGAGGGTGTGGAACCCTGGGCAGTATCCTGCATGGTTCAGCTAAAGACCAGGAGCCCACAACAGTGCCTCATGCAGTGTGTCACAGATCTGCACTGAGAAGGCCCAGAAGTCAGCAGTGGAAGCTAGAAAGTCTGTGCCAGCGGGGTGAAGGATCTGTGCCAGCACACTGAGGGATCTGCGCTGGAGCCAAGAACTGTTGCTCAAAATAAGGACCAGGGATCCCTGAAAAATATCATAGCCATCCTCAGCGACAAGGTCCTGAGCTCCTCCAAGGATGAGAACAGCTGAGTTCACATCAGGAAGCCAGCATGATGAGCTTCTCCTGGAGACTGAGGAACACACATCTTCCCCTCTGGAGCCAGGAAGCAATGCTCAAAGTAAGGACCAGTGCTCCCCTAAAGTGAACCACAGCCACTCTCAGCAAAAGCATGGACCCGAGCTCCTCTGATGGTAACAGCTGAGTTCATATCAGGAAAGAAGCTCCACAAGTCCTCCAGGAGAACCAACGGCAGTAGGAGAACCAGTGGCACCAAACAACAACTTTTCCTCTCCAGGTCTCCTTTTTATGCTGCAGCAGTACTCAGGTGGCCCTCCACACCCAGCACCATGCAGATTCAGGTCAGCTGGTGTCTAAGTTGACCATCAGTTTTCAATGCATCACAGTTGCTTATGGACAATTATGAGAGCAAATGTGTCTCAGAAATCCCCTAAAAGTGAACATGACAGCTGGACTTGGCAGCACACACCTGTAATCCCAGCACCCTGGAGGCTGAGTTCAAGATCAACCTGTACTATATGGCAAGATACTGTTTCAAAAAAAAACTACAACCAAAAACAACAAAAAGTTAACTGTGAACATTGCTTGGTGAATTAGCAAAACCCTGGTCAAGAACTGGGTTTCAACAACAACAAAACACTGGGTTTCCAGAGCTCTGGGGTGATACTGTATTTCAAAGTAGAGGTACTACAGAAACTTGAGGACTCCCAGCCCCTGAATGAGGGAGAGAGCAGCCCTGCCTGGGCCCCAGATGGCTGTGTGGTGGCTTCTGCCTTCCAGTGGCTTATGGTTCTCTGAGTGCCCTGTGTGAGCAGCAGTGAGGGCTGCAGTTCCCTCTCCCTCATCCTGCTCCAGCCCCTGTCCCCTCCTACCTCTGCAGCTTCTCAGTGCTACCTTGGGGATTTGGCAGTTGTGTTTTTCCTGCCTCAGCCTACACCTTCCCCACAGTATTACATGTGCTTCCATGTGGGGCGTGCACATGTATGTACGTGCATCCATGTGTGTGGTATGGGTGGGGCTTACACAATGTGCATGTGACCTTGTGTGCAATGTGTGCTTGTGAGGTATGTACACATGCATGTGTGATGTGTACTTGGGATGTGTGCACACGTGTCTGTGTGTAGTGCATGCATGTGGGCATGCACACACGTCCTTTGATGTGCTATGTGTGGGTATGTGTGTGTCTTTGTCAAATTCCCACTGGGCACCCAGGCAGCCTCTGCATTCTTCCCTTCTCCCATCTGTTGGCTTCGTCTGCAAGGTATCGTGCATGTCTTCTGCTTGACCTGCCCATCCTGCTGGCCAAGTATCTAGTGCCTGCAGCCAGGGACCCTGGGAGGCTTTGCCAAGCCCTTGCCTGGCCTGTGTGACTGAATGGCCCTGGCCAACCATGTCAGCCGTGCCTCCCACCCTCCTCCAGCATGTCGTGGGTCCCTGCACCCCTGTCCTGAGAGCTGGAGTCACCTTGGTCATTTCCAGGTGTATTGGTGACTTACTCTTAGAGCTGTGTCTTGCTTGCTGTTGACCATGGCCACTTGTGACTACCTACTGTACTATTTTAAGAAAGTGTCTTGAACCACATGCATATTTCACCACCTGTGCTGGGGTGGAACACAGGGCCTTGCCTGTGCTAGGCGGGTGCTATGCCAAGCTGCCCAGTCTTGAGGTGTGTTGGGGAGCATGCTGGGCGCCCTGCATGCATTTTTGAGAACCTCTTTAGCCCCCATTCCCTGTATCACCCCTCATCCCAAGAGCCTGCCTGTCAGGCCTTGGCCTATGTGGTCCTCAGGATGTGAGCTTTGCCCAGCAGCTGGCTCTACCCACCACGGGGGCTGTGAGTGTAGACCCCTGCTTCATTGGCTGTGCAGCATCTCCCAAGGCCCCCAGCTGTGTCGTACGTCTCGGCAGCATGGCCATGGAGAGCAGACTGTCCACCTCCTGGCACCTGGAAAGCAGAGACAGACAGGGTGGGGTTCCAGGGTCCCCTCCAAGGTCCCACCCCAGCAACCTCCCTTCCCTTCCTCCTGAGTCTTACTACTCCTAAAGCCCCTCCAGCACACACCATGTCACCTGGCAGTGAGGACAGTCAAGGTCTCAGGCACCTGAAACTGATGTCACACCCATGGTGCCAAGGCCTTGTCAGGTCTGTACTTTCTCTGTGCCTCAAGCCCACGCATTCAAATCGTATTGTTAATACACAGGGCTTCAGGGAGCAGTGGCCAGCACTGATGGCCCTGGGCCAGCACACTTGGCCTCCTTGGCCCCTGGCCAGGAGTGTGGCTGCTCCGGATGCTGAGCAGGCTGCTGTGGCCTGTAGGTGCTCTGCTCACTCCCCGGGGATGGAAGCAGAGTAAGGGCAGCTTTGCCCCCAGGGGTATCACTGCCACCTGCTTGAGCCCCAGGCCTCCAGGCCCTCGGTAGTTTGGCTTCCATAAGGTTGCAAGTGACTCTTCTGTTTTGTCTACAGGAATAAAGAAAGACCCAACCAAGGCCTTCGTGCCCAGGACGGTGATGATCGGGGGCAAGGTGAGTGACTATACACCCTCTTACTTTCAGTGCTGCCTGCTCAGAAGCTAGGCCAGTGTGCTGGGCAAGGGGTTCCAGCTGTCCAAGGGTCTCTGCTGCTGTCAGTGATGACCCCCCCAGAACAGAGCATCTAGCTTCTTAGGCATTACCTCATGGCCACACACACATTGCATTTAAGTGTGGACAAGAACCTGTCCTGTTAGAAGTGGCCATCCACTCGAGGCCTCACTGGTCTCACAGAACTACAAGTACTAGTGTTTTTTTTTTTCAGGGAGGCCTTGCTGTATTGCCCAGGCTGGCTTCAAAATTCTGGGCTCAAGGGATTAAGGGCTCCTTCTGCCTCAGCCTTCAAAGTAGCTGAGAGTGGAGGATGGAAAAAAGTGCATTTTTTTTTCTGCAGTGATGGGCATGAGCCCAGGACCCCATATATTGGAGGCAGGTGCTCTGCCCCCAGCACACCTGTAGGCCTAATAGTACTTTCAGCTTGGAATCTGCACACTGAGGAGGGCCCTCACCTTGAATCTACTGCATCTCCTAATTCTCCTTACCCACAGACTTTCTTCTCTTCATCCTTTTCAGTGTATTTGTTGTAGAAACTGAGTCATTTGCCAGCCCAGGCTGCTTTCCTGAGGGTGCCCTGGGTGTGTTGTGGCAAGTTCCATAGGGTTCGTATTTCCTGTAAGTCAGTATCCTTGTACCTGGTCAGAATCGAGCCTCTTCGGAGGTTGACGGGTCCCATGCCAAGGCAGCTGTCAAGCACCGGGTGGGATCCAGCCTCCTGGTCCATGAGCTGCACTGCTGCTGGTCTCCTGGCATCCACCAGGGCAGCCCTTATGGTGCAGTGACCTGCGGGCCTTGTTGACCCTGGGCAGAGTACTGCACATGAAAGCCCTCCACTGCTTCCCTCTGCAGGCAGCTCCTGGCTACCACATGGCCAAGATGATCATCAAGCTGGTCACGTCCATTGGCAGTGTCATCAATCATGATCCAATTGTGGGTGACAGGCTCCGAGTAATCTTCCTAGAGAACTACCGGGTGTCCCTGGCTGAGAAAGGTAGGCTGGGAGCCTGTGCCTCTCCTGCAGTGGACAGGAGGGGTAGGGTTGGCAGTGCTGTGCCTGGGGCCAGGCTCTTCTTGGGCTGGAGACAGATCCTGAGAAAGTTCCAGAAGCAAAACACTGGGACACTTTGAGGTTGCTTCTTGGGGTCAGTGCCTTGGACCCCTTGCCTCAGTCAGCCCCTCCAAGGAGGGGTCCCCTATGAAGGCAGTGGCCATTTAGGGATAGAGGATTGGCTGCCTAGGATCATCGCCAAGGAGTCGGAGGAGGGAATGAGCGGAAGGGGAAGGTGAGGCTGGGCTGATCTGCCTTCTGCCCACAGTGATCCCAGCCGCCGACCTGTCACAGCAGATCTCCACTGCGGGCACTGAGGCCTCGGGCACCGGCAACATGAAGTTCATGCTCAACGGGGCGCTCACCATTGGCACCATGGATGGCGCCAATGTGGAGATGGCTGAGGAGGCAGGCCCTGAGAACCTCTTCATCTTTGGCCTGCGGGTGGAGGAGGTTGAGGCCCTGGACCAAAAAGGGTGTGTCCCCCCTCTGTGCATCAGGGTGCACAGCAATGCTGTGGGCAGGGCTGAGCTAGGTCGGGTCAGCGCCTGCTTAGAAACAGGGTCAGTGGTACGATTTCCACAAGCGTGAGGCAGCTGCTTCCCAGCCACCCTGGGTCTGTTTCTGGGCCCATGTCTATAGCAGAGTGCCTGGGTCCTCCCTGTAGGCAGGCCCTGGCTGTGGGTCACTGCTGGGGTTCAGGTGCTGAGTGGCCCATCTCCCTGCAGGTACAATGCCAGGGAGTACTACGAGCGCCTGCCTGAGCTGAGGCAGGCCATGGACCAGATCAGCAGTGGCTTCTTTTCTCCCAAGGACCCAGAGTGCTTCAAGGATGTGGTCAACATGCTGATGTACCATGACAGGTGGGGTCCCTGCAACCTGCTGCATCCATCCCCACCCTGGAACAGACCTGAGCCACTGGGTGGGTCAGGAGGGGAAGCCCCTGCACCTTAGCCCACGGGACCTGGGTCCTGGCCAGGATAGTGGTGGCTGTGGCAAGGGCCAGACCACAAAGTGAGATGGGTCAGTGTTCTGGAGACCCTGAGTCCGTGTGATCTCAGGAGGCCTGGAAAGGAAGCTCAGGGGCAGTGGAAACTGGCCAAGCAGTGGACTCCCCGGGTTGAAGCACAACTAACAGGCCAGACAGTGCAGTTTATGTGTGGTCAGACAGCATTGTCTCTGGCTGCATGATGGGCCAGCCACACCACCCATGCCTCCCTGTGGCTTAAAGTTGCTCTGGATGGGTTAAGTTGCCACCTTCCTGCTGCTGCCCTCTGGTCACCTCTGACTCTGGGTCACCTGCAGCTTCAGCTGGGCCAGGCTGCCCCTGCCAAGGCCTATGGAGGAAGAGACTGGTAAATGTGTACATCTGGTACTGCAGTAACAGAATTGTATCTCTGTACTTGTACTGCATCTCTGTACCTGTAACACCTACATTTCTGTCCTGAACATCAGGAACTGCAACAGCTAAGGAATTGCAGCAGACTGCCTGGGCCCTGGGCAGCCCCACAGCCTGTAGGCTCTGCATTGTCTAGTTTTCCCTAGGGGTGTCCTAGGTTGGAACGCTACTTGAGTAGGACACCCTGTGGCCAGATGGACATGGTACAGCCTGGCCCCCGCCTGGTGGGTGGTGACCTCTTGGTGTGGGACCATCCTTGGGACTACAGAACAGTCTTCCTGGGAAGAGCCACTGTTGTCTGCCATTTGCCTACTGTCCTGTCCCTGTCCAGGTTCAAGGTATTTGCAGACTATGAAGCATATGTGCAGTGCCAGGCGCAGGTCGACCAGCTGTACCGGGTGAGGCTTGTGGGCTGTGGCTGCAAGAGTGGGGTCAGGGATGGGGCTGGGGCCAGGCTTAATTTCTCAGCCTGGGGAAGCAGGTCTTTGGCCAGAGAGGCTTGGGATTCCAATACCCATGACATTAGTAAGTCACTGGTGTGCCGTCACTTGTCTTAGCACTGTAGGGTTTTGGGAGGACCTCCTACAAACACAGCATCCACTGGTCCCACAGGGCTTTGCCCTTTTGGGGAGGCCCTTCCTCCAGCTGGCAGGAGGCCAGGACAGCTAGCTACATGGGCACTGGGGGAAGCAGTGGTGGCTGAAGCCTTAGCAAAGGAGGCCGTTCAACTGTCCTATAGGTGTTGGGTCTACCTGTGCCATGTTGTCTGGTGGAGCTTGTCTGGGGCTGTGCATTGCTCTGTGGAACACAATCTGCAAGGGGTGTGAGCTTCCTTAGGCCCCATGTCCTGACACCAAGTCCTTGGATTATGTCTCTAGTGCCAAGAGGTGCTGGTCTGTGGGACCCCTCTTCCACCATACTCCCAGGGCTCAGAGTTCACTGGAGACAGTCCTGAAGTTCTAAAGTGCCCGTGCTGACCAGTCTGTGCTTTTCCTGCAGAACCCCAAGGAGTGGACCAAGAAGGTCATCAGGAACATTGCTTGCTCGGGCAAGTTCTCTAGTGACCGGACCATCACTGAGTATGCACGGGACATCTGGGGCGTGGAGCCATCTGACCTGCAGATCCCAGCCCCCAACATCCCCAAGGACTAGGCATCCCTGGGGGCAAGGCCAAGGGCTTTTGTAGGGCTGTTTGCATAACATGCCAGCATTCAGGCACTTTGTCAGGAATCAGAGGCCTCTGCTTTTCTCCATACTGTGTTCCCCACAGGGACTAAGGGGTGGTTTTGAGGATAAGGCTAAGAAAGGAGGTACCTAGGAGCCTGACACCCTCCTGGTTTCTTGTAAGCAAAGCAGAGCTTGAAGTGTGGGTGGAGCAGCCAGCCCCACAGGGTGGGCAGGAAGTCACTGCCTGAGGCCTCCCGAAAGCCTTGCATGAGTCTTGCTATGAGCTTAGATCTGTAGTTTTGAGCCTCTTGATTTTGGGGTCTGAGCATGTAGCCTGTGTGAAACCTGGGACCCTGTGTTTCCATAGCTCTGGCCACTAGAGGCAGCTCTTTGGGCATCATCTACATAGCCTTGTCCTCTGTCCCGCCCTAGGCTGTGCACATGGCCTTTCACCGCAGTCCTGGCACCTTGTGTGTGCTTCAGGCCCAGGGTGGGTGGGAACAGCACGGAGAGGGGGACCTCTGCAGAGACTTACTTTTATTTTTCAAAAGAAAAAAATAACTTGAGAAGTACATGGAACTAGCTGCAGCATTCCCTTGTTCATGTAGGGTCAGACTGTGTCTAAAGGAGACGAGTCTGCCTGGCTGGAGGTGGCTCATGCACTGTCCCCAGAAAAGAGCTACCTGTGCTGCTCTAGGCATGGTGCCCTTCCTGACACACCAAGGCCAGGATCCTCTATATGCAGCATAGTGGCCTGGTTTGCCTGCATGAGTTGGGGATGGGGTGGGCAGTGGGTGTTTCTGCTTGCATTACAGCCAACAGGAAGGTAAAAGCCCCCCTTCCACAATTTGATGCTCTGTGGGTTGGAGAGATGGGGTGGAATACCCTTCTGGCAGCTCTGCTGGACTCTAGGACTGGCTCTTCCTGCACCTCCAGGCTTGTTGGGAAGGACTTTGCCAGAACCATTTGGGTTTTTGTGGGCCATAATCACCTGCTGCCTATGCCACAGCCCTGTGTAGAGGCCCTGCTCCCTGACCTGTGTGTGCCCAACTCCTTCCACATGCACTTCCTGCCTCCTGTGAGAAGCTGATTAAATCATTGTACCCTCAGCTGGTCAGTGTGGCTTCTGCATCTCACTGCACACAGTCAGTGCTTCAGGATTCCTTTGGGGTCCCACTATTCTGGGCCAAAAATGGAAAGTCACCAGTTATCCCCATGGTATTCCCAGACTGCCACTTGTTCAAAGTCAACAGGAGGAAAGTATTTGCATTTCTAGTGCAAACTGCATGGGTGTCTTTATGGACTGCCGTCTCCACTGCCCATTCCTGGCTCCCTGAACCCAAGAAGTCTCCCTAATTGCCTCTAGCTGTGTTTAGCAATGGGACAGCAGGGACTGATGGCAGGGTGGGGTGCTACTGTGAGCCTCTTGGCCCCCTGGCTAGCAGGCTGCGCAAGGTTCTTAGCCCCCACCAATCCTGATGTCCTCGCATGAACCCGTCCTTTGGCCCTGAAAGATAGGTGCCAGAGCTGAAGGTTGTGCTCATAACCTCAGGTCCAGAGCATTTCCTAAAAACTTGTCCAGCCCACAATTTTGATTCTAGAATTTGTCAAAGGGTCTGAAATTCAAAATCTGGTTGCATTGAGTTGGAGCACTCAGCCCCAATCCAGTCTAAATATTCTATCTTACTTTGTTCCCCCACTGAAAACCACACCTGTCACCTCTGCCCTCATGGGTGACACTGCCAAGCTCAGATGGGTCCAACCACGTTTCAGTGACCCCAGGGCACCTGGCAACTAGATGTAAACCTTCCTATAGGGCCCTGGGGTAGAAGGTGTTGGGGGCCCCACAAGTGCACTGCTGGGCCCCAAAACCACAGGCTGCCTGGCCCAGAAGAGGCCACTACACCCAAGGCTAGCACCACCTGAGGTCAGAGCCAAGGCTTTCCTGGAGCAGCTGGGCTCT
The DNA here is from genome assembly GCA_004027455.1 of Hydrochoerus hydrochaeris. NCBI lineage: Eukaryota > Metazoa > Chordata > Mammalia > Rodentia > Hydrochaeridae > Hydrochoerus > Hydrochoerus hydrochaeris. Next base: position 21,375 of record PVLA01003007.1, read on the forward strand.
GTCTGTTGGCCCTACCCCAGGAAAGGTCTGTCCAGGTCTGCAGCATCTTGGGGAAAGGCCATCGGCTCAGCCAGGCTGGACCACTAAGAAAGCTTAAACTTTCCTGGGGCCTTCTTCCTACCAGGCTGCAGCCCCTAGGCTCCGGGGCCATGGGCAGGGGCCCTGCTGGGGGGTCCATTAGCTGGACTGCAACATGGGCGGGTGTGCCAAGTGACCCTTTGGTACAGGCATAGTGGGTGGGATGCTGATGCAAGCCTTGCTAAGGTTGTCCCAGATCCTCGCTTAGCAGAGCAGGACACACCACAGCCACCAGGATTTTATTCTTAAATAACTGTTCAGTCTACACCAGGCTGGGTGGATGGGTGGGCTGAGGGACAGGGGAGTACAGCCCCGGGCCGCGTGGGGAGGGCCGACCAGCAGCAGCATGCGCAGCGGGGAAGACCGCATCTCCACCTCCACGTCCCGTCTGCACCCTGCACCCACAGCACCCGCTTGGGTCCCCCTCGGGTGTGGCGCTGTCCTCAGCACTACAGCTGGGTGGGGAGGAGGCGGTCAGTCGGGCTTCATGCTCCTCAGCGATGGTTCAGTGCTGGCGCTCAGGTTCCGACTTCCCCAGGAAGTCCCTAGGTCAGAGGCGGGCAACCATGAGCAGGAGGATGCGCTGGCCCTTCTGAGAAGCTAAGCTGGAAATGAGGCTGCCAGAACCCTTGCCAGGTGGGGGCAACACCATGACCCAGCTCTGCCCCAGGCACTTAGACAGGGAAGGGGTGTAACCACCTGCTACAAGCGGGTACACAGAGACCCATCGATTCACTAGCTCACTACAGGGAGGCTGCAGGCGGTGGGGGGCCCGGGGGTCCAGCAGGAGGGAGGTGAGCTGAGACAGGATCTATGGGAGGCTGGGCTGGCTCCTGCTGCAAAGGGCCCGCTCCAGCCTTAGCCGCCCTCACACCGCATGACCCTAGCTTTCTGGGCTGTAGCCCTTGTGCTACCCAGAGTTCTGGCCAGTCAGGAACTCATTCCCCCTTTGAAGAGCAAAGGGACCAAGCAGCCTTTGGAAGGGCTGGGTGCAGGGCAGCAACTTCTGAGCTGGGGCATCCGTGCTCTCCCATCCTGTACTTGTGGGTCTGGAAACCAGGGCATTTGCCCGCCTGCTCCTGGGGCTCTGCCTTCCATGAGGCTGGCTTGGAATCGCAGCCCCCGAAGCCCTCCCTGCCACACACATACCCTGACTGTAATGTAAAGCTGCTGCCTGGCCCAGGTCCCCAGGGAAAAGCCACAGCCTCACCTTAGTATCCGTGGCAGCTCAGGGCTCTTATAGATGTACTTGTGCCTGTAGCCGAGGTCCGAGTGGAAGGGGACAAACTGGACTTTGAAGTCACGGAAACTTCGCGATGGTGCAGCAATGTTGTAGAGCTGGGGAGGAAAAACCCATCAGTGCCCAGGGCACCCTATGTGGGTGGGGGCAGCTTGGGCCTCCCCTCCCACAGAGGCCAAGTGGTGGCTGCTTCCTCCCAAGCTAAGTGCAGCCCCTCAGTCGGAGCTCAGGGTACCCGAGGTATGTCCTCAGCAAGCCCCATCCTCACACCTTCTAGCTGCCCTTCCTCCAGGGCAGGGACGCCTTGGGGTGGCTGAGGGAGGCAGCAGTGGCCTCCCCAAGTCCATAGTAGGCTGCCTGTCACCTATGGCCCAGGGGACCCCAACTGTGCACTGCTGGGCAGCTCTGTCCTCCAGGGTGGTGGTGTCTATGCCCTGAGGGGCATGCCTGGGCTGCTCCAGGGGGAAGCACCACACTCAGCCCCTACGTACCAGCCTCTTCCCAAGTTTAGTTCTGTTTCCGGGCAGCAAAGTCAAACACTGAGGCCCCACAACTCTTCTCTACCAGCCAGCCTAATCCCAGTCACCCCAAGGATGACCCAGGTGTGGGGACCTGGGACCCATGTGCTTGCTTTTTTTCTGGTTCCTTGTGGTTTAGGCTGGCCCTGAACTTACTATGCAGCCCAACCTGGCCTCACTATGCTTCTCCTGCCTCCCATTTGCCTCAGCCTCCTGACGCTAGGACTACAGGCCTGTGATGTGCTTCTTTTTCATGGTTCCTCTTGTGGCCAATGAAGGCAGTGCAGCTGGCCTGGCCCTTTTCCAGACCAACCCTGTGTGATTTTCTTAAGAGGCCTGGAGACATCCCTGCCACCGATGCCCCCACCAGGATGCCCACCTTTCTGCCGAGCTGGAAGGGTACGACTGGGTCATCTTCTGCGTGCAGGATAAGCAGGGGACAGGAGATGTGCTTCACACTGTGGGAGGCAGAGGAAGTAGAGCCAGGCTGAGGGCAGGTACCCACCTGGACCCTTTGCCCAAGGCAGGTCTGGAGCATGATGTGCTCCCCACACTGGGTCTCTTTTTACTAGGGGTAAAGGTATGAACAAAATCTAGAGAGCAGTGCATGCTCCAAAATCCAGCCCTTGCATATTTCCTGCTAAAATGATTATTTTTGCTATGACATAGCCTTTAAAAAGTTATAAAACAAATCAGGCACAGTGGTACATTCCCAGCTACTTTTTGATGTAACACTGAAGGTGACCTGTTTAGATGTCATTAACACTTCCCTTAACACAGCCTCACATGGCATGGACTGCATGCTGGGCTGGCCCAGTCTCCCTGTGCCCTGCTCCGCAGTGGCTGCTTAGGTTTCTTTGGGCACCAGCAGGGCTGTGTGCTCCCAGGAGCAAGGCCTGGCAAGGGGCAATCACTGACCATGGGCCTGTGGTCTCCTGGGTGTCCAGCCAGCAGTGGAGCTCAAGTGCTCCTCTCTTCAGCCCTTGGGCACTGCAAGGCTATGCTGCTCACCTGCCACTGCCCTGCATGTCCGGCTAGGTGTCTGGTCAGGCAGCCTTGTGGCCCTAGTGCTTGCTTTTGTTTGTTAAGCAAGAATCTGGTTTATTCAGAGAATTCTTAGATTCCCAAACAGTAATATTATAAACAAACAGGGATTTTTGCTTACAGTATAGACTGTGAAATGTTAACTGAATATTTAAAGATTATTTTTTCTCTTTTTTGGAAAAACTAAAAATCCATGAAATAAAATATCACAAAAACAATGTCAGTAAAATCTGGCATGATTTCAAGAGTCCTTAATAGGTAAAATATTAGGTTTACCTACAGTAGTATTTTAATTTTTTATTTTTTTTTATCGGTACTGGGGATCAGACTCATGACCATGTGCTTGCAAGGCAGGTGCTTATGCCACTGAGCTAAATCCCCAGCCCTACAGCAGTATTGTAAATAAAACTTCATAGTGTGTTTCTATGACCAAACACATATCCAATGGCTGAAGCAGGGTTTGTTTGTTTGTTTGTTTGTTTGTTTTAGATCAGTTCTTGCTGTGTAGTTCAGGCTGGTCTTAGAGTCTCTGTGTAATCCAGGATGGCACTGAAGTTGGGATCCTCCTGCCTCAACCTCTTGAATGCTGGGATCACAGGCATGTGCCACCACACCTACCTGAGCAGTTGTTTTTTGAGTAACTTCTGCTTTAACACCTATCCAGGAGTCCTGGCTTAGAGGACTATTTAGGAAAAAGTCAGTAATGTTAACAAAAAAACATTATCTTAAAATATAGCTTTAAAAACTTGGAAGTTTAGCTTGAAAGTTTCATTTTCCTCACATCGCAGTTCTCCGCTGGACCCTCCCCACTTCAAGCTGGGTGTTCTGTGCTCCAGCCTGGCTGGCTCTGGTGACACACAGCTCTTGCTTGGGCTCAGTGCCACTCAGCCATGATACTCACTTCTCATCATTGGCAAATTTAATTCCACTGCTGGTGATGGGGTCCAGGAAGAACCAGTCAAACCCGGGGAAGTAGCGATACACCTGCAGACAAGAGGGGAACGTTTGCCCAGGCTGTGGGCAGGCTACACACACCATGTTAGTCCAGGAACCCAGGGTCAGCTCACACTGCACCCTGCCAGCGTGTTGGTAGCAGGCAGCTGTGGCCACCTCACCCTGCTGCAGCCCAACTCTGTGGCCTGAGTCCAGCTGAGAAACAGTGCCATAGATTCAAGGGCCCCACCCCTAGGGAAGTAGGGGACCCAGGCTGGTCTCACACAGTCTCGGAGACAAACAATGGCAAAAACCTAAGACAAAGTAAAGGACTCCTGGCTTTACAGAGCCTCAGTACACGTGGCAGGCCGGGACCCAGAAGGTAACAGTCAGGTTTGAGAAGGGCAAAGCAGGACTGGCTCTGCTGGGGTCCCCACTGGCAATGTCCCGGGCTTTACCTGTGAAAGACTGGGAGGGCAGACTGCCAGGGCAGGACCCTGGCTCCACCCAGGGAGGGAGCTACAGGCAAAGATGCCCTGGGGAGGAGGCCTACTTGGGTATAAAATTACTGACTCTAAGGAAGTTCTGCAGGTGGGAATTCCACTGCTTGAGGGGATCCACCACTTCCAGCTCGGCAGAAAGGTGGGCATTCTGGTGGGGGTGTTGGCGGCAGGGACACTTGGTTCTAGTGTCTAGAACCAAGACTGTTTTAAATAAAATCTGTATTCATTAGAATTTTTATACTTCTTACAATAATTTGGAACTGTCTTGCACTTATTTTTATATTAATTATTTAATAATAAAAATGGATTAGTTTTCAAGAAACCTATACTTGCCACTGAAAATGGATGGCTCTTTGCTTCTTCTCGAATGTTAGTGAATGGAGATTCCAATATAAGGGCATCTGGAGGTGTCTCTAGGTAAATAAAAAAAAAAACAGAAGGGCCTGGGAGATGGAAGTGGCTGTGAGAGGCCCAGGCACCAGCGTGCTGACACAGCTCTGCCCAGGACCCAAGGGGCGTCTGGCCGGGAACTGCTGCTGCCTTACCTCGCTCACAGAGCCTCCGCACCAGATTTGTTGCCACTCTGGGAAGAAAGAAAAATGCAGTGTGGTTAAAATAAAACAGAGAAACAAAAACAAAATACAGTTCTGCTTAATCTTGACCAGAGTTGTCCTCAATAATCCTGGCCAGGGGCTTCAGAGCTGCTGACTGGCTGGTGGAGGTTGGGGTCCACCTGGAGGACTCCAGGGTGAGGTGGCAGCACTTGGCACCCACCAGGTACCAGGACCTCCACCCTCCATCCAAGGCCTTGCCTGGCAGGTCCTATGCCCACAGTCACAAGCAGAAGCAGTGTTCCTCCATAGGGCCTCTCCTGGTCATGCTGCCCTCCTCCTCACCAGAGGCAGGATGCTGTCCAGTCAAGGAGAAGGCTAAGGATTGCAACACTGCTGCTCATGGGAAAAGGAGGTAGGAAATGAGGTAGCCCTGAGTGAGGGGGAGGGGCTCTAACAAACTCCATGGGCGTCCCACCATAGAACTACACAGGCTGTCTGTGCCTGGGGCATTATGACATGTCTTGCCATGGCACACAGGGGAAGTGGGTCCACCATGTTGCTGACAGACAGATGGCAAAATGACCTGCACACAGCAATGCTCTTCTCTACGGGCTGATGGCCTGCACTGGGGCTCCAGAGTCAGGTCTGACACAAAGCCCACAGGCACCTTCCCTGTTGCGTGGGGCACTCTCTCCCTCACCTCGACTGCACAGTCAGTCCTCAGGTATGCCTTGGACGAGGCCTCATAGTAGCCAGCCCCATGGGCCTCCTGTCGCCAAGCCCTGCAGGGCGTGACTTACCCCAGGTTCAAGGCAGCAGGTACCCTCTGGGTTAGGGGCATCACCCAGGAGGCCTGCTCAAGGGCTCCTCCTGGCCAGGCTCTTACCCGGTACCCAGGGAATGGCCCCAGATGTACACAGGGTTATCGCCACTTCTTGCTTTGATCCAGTCAAAAACATGGAGTGCATCATAGGTCATGCCCCGCTCCGACGGTGTTCCTACTGAGTCACCCCATCCTGTAGGACAGAAATTCAAGGCAATTCAGGGGACCAGGCCAGTGACAGCAGAGGCTGTGGTTCAGGACCCCACTTCCCCTCCAACACTGGAGAAGGCAGGGAAAGGCCTGGGGGCAACCTGGCCTTCCCTCCATGGTATGGACAAACCAGCCAGTCCTGGGTACCACAAGGGGTAGACCGCACACCTGACTAATGACTAACAGAACAGAGGTGACAAAATAACCCCAGAACTCTAGACACACCTCCAACCCCAAGGCCTGGCAGGGATGGCAAAAAGGAGTTGGCAGACCAGCCAGCAGGAGCACAGCCTGCCTAGGGCCCACAGAAGGGCATATTTCCAGCTCAAGGCAGCACTGACAGGCCCAAACCTTCCACAGGCTCAGCAGAGGGCATGTGCCACTGTCTTTCTAGCTGCTCAGCTATGAGTCCTCATCAAATGATCTAAGCGCAAGGTTAGAGCTGGCTCTGCTGCATAAGCAAACTGTGCAGTGAGTGTGTAGGACAGGACAGGCTGCTGCAGGAGGCAGGACTGAAGAAACAAGGCCAGGAGACCAAGTCAAAACTAAAAAAAGCTGTGATTTTCAGAAAACTGCAAGCTCCAGGACCTGTCCAGTCCCCAAGGTTTCACACCAGCACTCCCTTGCTTAAGTGAGCTTCCTTTCCTTTCAGATGCATTGCACCCTGAATTCCTCAGGAGCATCACCTGTCCATGAACTGGCCTGACTGAAAATATGAAGACCAGGAACCTGATTCTAAGATAAAGGGACAGGTGGAAAGGATCCAAAGTATGTTTAAATTATCCATCTAAAAACCATACTGCGCTCTCACCTGTCACAGGGCCAGTACACTTCTGAAGGTGGCCGCCCCTCAAGAAAAGTGCAAATACTCTGGTTCTGGTTTGAGCTTCACCTCTCAAGGGTCTGCTCTCTGCTTGAGGGCACACCTTTGAACTTCTGATTAATGAAGCCCTGACATGCCTCTTTCTGACCAGTCCAAAAATTCTTTTTTTGTGACAGGAGCCAGCAAACCTGCCAGCCTACCATCTAGTCTCCGGGTCAGGTGGGCTGGATCCCTCACCTCAGTTTCAGCACCCTCCTGGGACCCTGCCCGGTGATGGGAGGATGAGTCACTTCCAGCTTCTCATCTGAGTGGTTTTCTGGGCCATGACTTTCATCCTGACAGAATAAAACAGCCTGGAACAGGCAGGGCAGTGGCCCAAAGACCCCACCTTCTAACCCCAGAACTGGCAGAATTAAGGTGGCAGAGGGATGGAGGCTTACACAAGGGCCAAGCCAAAGGCAGGGCTCCAGAGAACATTTGGGTGGCCCCAAGGAACTACAAAGGTCTCCATAAGTAAAGGAGAGGAGAAAGCATCTGGGCAAGGGGTGGCGCCATGCACACTTACTCGGGAGGCTGAAGCAGGATCACAAATTTCAGGCCAGCCTGGGCAATACAGTGAGACCTTGTCTCAAACTAAAAATAGGGCTGCAAGTGTACTCCAGGGCTACAGTGCTTGCCTACCATAGCAAGGCCTGAGTTTTAGTCTCCAGCATCGAATTAACAGGGGCCATAGCAACACAGCCCAAGATGGGACACGTTAAATCTGAGTCCAGCTTCAGAAGGGGCCTCAAGCCAAGGAAGCCTCTTGAGCTGGATAGGTCAAGCTAACATGCTCCACAGACCCCAGGGATCAAATCCTCACTCACACCTCCATTCTAGAGCAGCAGCTGAAGACTTTGGATTTTTGACCCCCAGAACTGCAAGATAATGATTCTGTATTAAGTGCCATGTTTCTGGTCCTCCATTACAGAAACAAAGGAAACTAATACAACCCCACCTACAGCCAGCAGCCTCGCTCCTCTATCCATCTTAGACTGCAGCATCTACCCCACTTTCCACCCCCAGAAGATAAAGCAAGCTGGACAAGTAGGCTTCCACCCTAAACACTATGACAGAGGGGTGTGGAAGACTATTCCTGTAAGACATGGTATGCCAAGCACAGTGGTGCACACCTGTAACCCCAGCACTCAGGAGGCTGAGGCAGGAGGATCGCTGTGAGTTCAAGACCAGCCTGGCCTACATAGTAAATTCAAGGCTAGCCTAAACTACATAGCAAAATCTGTCTCAAAAAACCAAAACCAAACAAACGAAAGAAAGATATGGCTTACTGTTACTACAAGAATTTCTGCCGTTCTCCAGCTAGGTTCGCAGCAGACACTGAACTGCAAGCTCTGGCCTGCCCAGCTGACAAGGCCAAAACACTCAATAAAGGAAGCAGCAGGCGGGACAGAGGTCTGACTTCCCTCTTGGTGGCTCTTTTCCTGTTTTCAGCACTGTAATCAGATGAGCTCCACTGCTGGGCATGATACATGTCCAAGGCCAGGTGTGGGGCAAGTCCGAGTCCAGTAAAGGAAAAAAGCTGGGTACAAGGCAGGCTGGCTCCCAGCCCCAGGCCTTCCCTCTAGGAGAGGCTTCATCAGAACACCCAATCCCTTCCCAGCCCATAGGTCATAGCACAGCAAAAGCAGGCTCCAGGCTTCCTCCAGGCCCTTGGTGTGAGCTTGTCCCTCAGGCAGGATTAGAAGTGGGAGTCAGGAAAGAAACCTCACCTCTATAGTCAAAAGTGACCACGTGGTAACCAAGGGAACTCAGCACCTGTGGAGGGAAAACACATATCTGGCAACACACCCAAGCATTTCTGATTACAGCTTCTAGGGACATCCATCCAGAGCTCCAGGTCTGCGACCTGCACACAGTGGAGACGTAACAGAGGCTCAATGGCAGCCCAGCTGCTAACTGCACTGGCTGCTGCTTGGACGACTGAGGGGCCAGCTCAGCTCCTCTGTCCCTGGACAGCACTGCACTCCCACTGCAGGTGCCTGGGCATTTGGGGGCAGGCAGCATGCAGCTGCCAGTGGGCTGAACCAGCAAGTACGATGGCAGACCTGGGTTGGGGAGCCCACAGCGCTCTTGCTGCAGTGGTGCAGCAGCCAGCAGGTGTTTGGCTTTTTATGAATTTTTTTCTCATGTTAGTTTTTACACACCTATGCCCTGTGCTCAGGCTGAGGAGGCCCCAAGTGCTGCCCACACCACCAGCCCACAGCCATGGCAGAGAGAGCCAGCAGCACCTGCCTGGGCACCTGGTACCTTGCAGAACCTGCACCCAGACCTGCTCCAGCCTCCCCCAGGCACAGCAAGTCGAGGGAACCTGGCACTTCTCTGGCACTCCACCTTCTTGATTTGATCCAATTTACCAAGGGGGACCCCCCCTCCAAGCCAGGGAAGGATGGACCCTGCAACTGCACACTCCCTGTTTTGTGCACAGCAGATGCAGGCACCCTCGAGAGGGGAGAGGGAGGCAGGCTTCGGCGGCCCTGGATGCTGTACCAAAGCTTCAAAGCCCAACACCCCAGTCAAGAACTCACCCCAGGCACAAGGATGAGTGTCCTGCACCAGGGCAGACTGTGGGGGCCTCCATCAAGTCTGCCTGGCACCTGAGCCAAGCCACCACCGCTCCCAAGACAAGTCTACACTTGGCAGCGAGGGCAACTGCCAGAGCACAAGATTTTCTCCTCACATATGAGGAATGTTGCCTTTAAGGACACCTTCAGAGGCTATCCACATGCTCTGCAGTGGTTGGGAGACAGATGGTCCACCAGGCGGCCACCCCTCAAGGCAGACCAGCTGGGCCCTGCTCACAGCACTGCTGCCTAGCAAGACCCCTGCTCTCAACACTCAGGGCCCACACACTGACCTCTGTTACAGTGCTTACCTTGTACAGCTCCACTCGGTGGTCGCCACCTCTAGCAAGGACAGAAACAGAGCAGTATTAGTTCTGTTTTCAGAGTGGACCCTACAAAGGCTGGGATCCCAAACCCACTTTACTGAGGGATCCAGGTGGACAAGTGACTTTCTCCTCAGGTCCTCTTTGTGGCCCCAGCTTGCCCTGGAAGTACCAAGCTGGGGAGCACTTAGAGAAGCATGTGTGGTTCACAGGTGATGTGAACCTACAGCCCCAAATGCAAGACGCACAGAAGCAGATACAGCCAGCTCCCACCCTCCTCCCCTGCTGCCTGCGCAGGGATCACTGGTGTGGGTGTGGGTGTAGGTAGACCTGACCTGAGCATACTTGGCACTCCGCTGAGCATGTGGCCATCTCTGCTCCCCACTGCCTCCTGCTGCCCTCTAAGCTGATGCCCCTCCCAGGTGCACCCTGAATGTGGAGCACACACTTGGGCACACAGTTACTAGAGCTGAGCCTGACGGAGCTGCCACCCTCCCATTAAGCTGTGTGAATAGCTGTTCCTAATCACTCCCGCAGCAGACCAGCTGCACCAGACACTTCCTGTTTCTGAATGTTTCACATGCTCACAGTTCTGTCTTGTGAGCTTCTGTGCCCTCAGTGGTGACTGCATGGCAGGTCACCGGAGGAGTTCTCCCCTCCCTTTTGGCCCTCTTTCTCAACAAGGATCACTCCTTAGGCCACTGCAGTTATGAGCGAGGGAGCAGTGTGGCAACACTACAGGGGAGATAACAATGAGACAAAGAAAGAAAACCAAAAAGCATAAAAATATAAAGACCAGGAGAAAATACTGCAAAACTTTTCCAGTTACCTCTGGAAGACTTTATGGTAGTGGTTTTTCCAACTTTTCCTTTCTCTGTGGTGAGGAAAAACGAAAAGCACCTGAGGAGTGTATGGGGTCTGGACCTTGGGGAGACTGAGTGCTGGAGTCCTGCAGACCAACAGAGCCCACAGCTTCCAGGGCACCCCACTGGGTCTGCTGGGAGATGGGGCTCAGGGAGCAAGGCAGGCCCTCAAGAGGTAGGGAATCAGACAGAATGCAGGCGAGATCTGCAACACAGGCAGCAGCTGGGGTGGGAGGGAGGGCAGACCTCATGGCCCCTGTGCGCCTTTCATACCTAAAGTTATAAGCAGGCTTTGTCTTTTCTATCACATGACTGGCACTGCAGAGCTGAGCCCTGTTCATGCCAGCTGCACTTTCCCATTTATATAAAGATGCCACCAAAGCTGTGTGCACACTTGTTCTCTGAAAAGCATAAGTCAAGCCACTGCAGCTTTGTCCCCACAAACAAGAGAGCAGACAACATGGTGCTCGCGTGACTGGGGCCATGCACTCCTCTGCTCCGAGACCACTGTGGGCCATGCTCTCAGACATAGACACCATCCCCCAACCTGCTCCCTGGCAGAAAGGTCCCCACACAATTCTCTCCACTGCTTCTCCTGCAAAATGCCCACACCCCAATAACCCTTAGTACAGCCCTGAGGGCATCCCATCTCCCTGCCATTGGTTTTCACAGGCCACCCGAGGAAGCTGCAGAAGTGGTGACCCTGGGAATTTCAAGCAGTGCCTTGCTAAGGAAGAGCACCTCCCCTGCTCCCCTCTAGGTTCCACAGAAGCAGGAGAGTGGTGGTGACATGGAAGGAGCACAGCCATCTTTGGCTGGGGCGAGCAACTAACTACAGCTCAAGCTGGCCTAAAGGATGCGCTCTTCAACCTCCAAAGCAGCAGCCTGCTGGGACGTGCTGATACTGCTGGCATCAAGGTAGTCAGAGTGCTCATTAACAGGAGCAGCCACGCAGCTACGTGGACGTGCACATTGCCCTCACAGACACCCTGGACAGAAGGGCTGGGTTCCTCAGACAAACACAGCCTCTGTGCCCCAACCCCACACAGCTATAGACAGGCTGCTCAGGGCTGTGGTCCCCAAGTCTGCCCTGCAAACCATACTGCCAACTCTGCGTGTACTGTACTGCCCTGTCCTGTGAACTCTACCCAAACTTCACATCCCCAACTGGCTGAGACCCTGCCACTCCTTTGCTCTCAGGACACTCCCCCTCACTGCAGAAGGCCTGTGAGCCTGATCTGGTGGAACGGTAAGTTTAGTCCTGGCTGAGTTCCATGAGAAGCTGCACTCTGCGGGGAAGATGCATCCCATGTGGGCTCCTCTGCCTCACCTGGTACCTGCATTCCCGTGCAGGTACAGAATGATGGGGTGGCTAGAAGCCAAGGCATCCTCGTACCACATCTGGTCCTTCCCTTGGGCGTTCCTCCACCAGGCGGCGGGGATGGTGTGCCTGGAAGAAGCAGCAGAGGTGGCAGTGGCCATTACAAGGCTACATGGGTGGCTACCTCCACATCACAGGCTGCAGGGAACCATGAACTGCAGGGCCAATTGCTGACAGGCTCAGGAGCATTTCCTTACAACGTTGGCTTATTCTGGGCCATAGACATGGGTTCTTGTAACAGTTAACAGGGCGAGAGGCCGACATGCTCTCCCCTAACAACCAGAAGCTCTGTAGGTCAGAGGCCTCCTGCACTCCGAGTCACACAAGTCACAGGGGCTCACTCTCCATTGGCCCAGCTCTCCTTCAGAGGGATACTAAGGTTCATTTCAGTGTAGCTCAAATGGGAGGATCTAAAGAAAGTTTCTCTATAATCTTCAAATTCCTTCTACATATCAATGACAAGAATCTGAAAAGTCAAATAGTCAATTTCTTGTCTTTTAGGGCTTAAGTTTCAGGATTTCATTCTTTACTTCGCTTTTTGTTTTTGTACTGGGGTCTGAACCCAGGGCCACTCTGCCACTAAGTTGCATCCCCTGTACTTTTAAATTTTTTTGCCTTTTTTGAGGCAGGGTCTTACTCCTGCTATTTCACTCAGGCTGTATAGCCTTGAACTTACGGCAATCCTTCTCCCTCAGTCTGAGTACTGGGATTACAGGTGTGCACCACCACACCTGGCTAACAGTTTTAAAACAGGGTCTCACCTAACTCTCCCCCTCAGTACTGGAATTACAGGTGTGTGTTAGCACACATCCAATAGCATCTCACCTCTGATCTACTCAAGGAATCACATTTGGGCTTGCTCTGGTCATTATACAGCCCTGCAACTGTGAATGTGAAAGGCGCTGGCACTGGCCAGCTCCAGGCATCCAGGGGCACCCAGCCAGCCAGAGGGCTCTGTTCTTGCCCTTACACCCACCAGGGCCAGTGAAGAGGGGCTGAGGCCATAAGGCTTGGGTGGGGCTCAGGCTGCTGCTAGGAGACTCTAGAGGAGGGCTGCCTGCTGGCCTAGTGGGCATTGCTCTGTGGTTACCACAGTGGTACAGGGGCACAGATGCAGCAGCACTGGCACCCAGCAATCCACCAAGTGGCTGTCATGGCCTTGAGATGTGCCCCTACTGTTACTTAAGACTCCTCCAGGCAGGCAGTAGGTTAAGTAGGTGCTTTCAGACTAAGGTCCAGTCCCCCAGCCCTGTCCCACTGCAAGAGACCTCTGCTCAGCACAAGAAGCTAGGCACAGCAGGTTGGCTCCTAACTACAGGGTCTGAGGGGCTCCATCCAATTGCAAAGCACAACAGATCCAGCCACACTGGCAGCCAGGACAATACTCTCCCTTCTCACTGAGCCTTTACAAGTGCCTCCTCGCACTCACACTGAGAGGCGATACCTGGCACTGCTTTGAGAAGTGGCTCACACATTCAGCAGTTTTCTGAGAGCAGAAAGAGACTTGACAGCTATGCAAAAATAAACCCAGCCAGTAACTCAGAGCTGCTTCTAAGAGAAGTGCCAGTGAAGCGCCTGATCAATCTTTGATTCAGCTGTTCAGGACACCAACTTTAATCTAGAGAAAAAATATCACAACATATTCTCGAGGAAACAGGGAAATCACAGGGCTTAAATCCAATGTAAATAGTTTTTTTGTTTTTGTTTTTTGAGACAGCGTCTCACTATATATGGTTCAGACTGGCCTTTAACTCACTATTTAGTCCAAGCTGGCCTTGAACTTGAGGCAATTTTTCTGCCTCAGCCTCACAAGTGCTGGAAATACAGGTGTGCACCACCATATATGGCCTAAATTCCATTTAAATTTAAAGCAAAAACAGTAAATAGAAGACACCAAATAGCATAACTCCTGTTGCAAGTTTTTGTGTGAAAAGAAAGCTCTCCTGCTTCCAGCAGGCAGACATCCACACCAATGTTTGCTGCTCTGTGTGGGTGTGCTATCTCTAGCTCGCTCCCCATTCCTCCAGTGTCCCTCAGCAAGAATACTAAAAATAACTTGGTCACAAAGCCTCTGCTATTTGGAAAAACTCAGAACAAAGACTGGTACGTTTTCATGTTGTACCATGCAGATCAAATTTAGCTGAGCTCTTCCTGTAAAACAGGAAGCAGCAACACAGAGCCAGGGGAAGAGCACTGGTGGCAGCTACAGCTGCATAGGACACTCACCAGACTCCAATTGTCACGTCTTCCTCTGGCTGGAGGTAATAATTGCAGGTATGATTCAAACCTTGCTCCTGAGGCTTTTTCAAGTCAATGAAGTAAGGAACCCTCACTGTAGGGCACAAAGAGATGGGAGTCAGGGTCAGTGGGTACAGAGGCACACACATACATGTGCACACTCACATACAATTTGCCCACAAATGCACTCAATGCACCCACACACACATGTCGACGTGCGCACAGCCCCCACCTCTGACACCTGTGCACATACGAGTCCATGGATGCACAGACCCCACATACAGCGAGGTGAAGCTCCCATAGGGTCCTACGCAGGGACTGGAACACAGCTCCGCAGACAATGCTGTCAGGGCAAGGTCTGAACAGAGCCCAGAACAAGCTTGTTCCTGATGTAAGAGGTACACAAGGGAAGGAAAGGCCCTAGAGAGCCCTGCAGAGGACCTCCACCCAGCCATGGCTGAAGCCTGGGGCCTCAAGTTGGCAGGGACTATAGGGAAGGGGATGATATCCAAGATGTTCTGTGGCTGTAGCCACAGGACTCAAGGACAAACTTGATTTAAGAGGTAAAGAAAGTAATTTGGAAGTGTCTAGCATGGTCCCTTAATGCAGAAAGGACCACCAAAAACGAGATGTGGGGCAGCTGAACAAATGAACCCAGAGGACTTGTCCACAGTGAGCCACATGAGCACAAAGCAACAGGAGTCCTTCACTGAACAGGGCACTGGCCAGTGGGACAATTACTGGACCAACTAGAGCCCCACTAGAAACCGAATGGACATCCAGAAGTGGATGAAAGGAACAAGGAGAGATGTAAGACTCCACGAGCCCTGTAAGACCCCTCTGTAACTGCAAACACCGGCAAACACCCCCGATCACCACCACACGCGTGCACAGCACTGAACTAGAGGCACATGCCAGGTGTGGGGGCACAGATGCTTAATCTTCTTTTACACAGCACTTGTTGTACCTACATGGACCTGTGTAGCACCCAAGGGTACTATATCTGATGTGCAGTGAGGTGGGGCCTAGAGAGGCAGCTCCTTGGGCCCTGCCCTGGCAGGGTGCATCCCCTTTCCCAGCTTCAACTTCTGCTTCCTGGCCAAAATGACGTGAGCAGCTTCACACCATCAGGCCTGTGTCACATCATTCTGCTTTGAAGGTCAGCCAAAGGATACAAATGTGAGCTGAGAGAAACCTCTCCTTCAAGTTGTGTGTCAGGTACAGCATTTGTCCCAGCGATGAAAAAAGTGACAAAGATACCATGCAGTTTTGTTGTTTGTGGTAAGCCCAACTTTTAAAGTTCAACTGAAAGTTTTAAATATATATAAAAAGAAACCTATAAACCCTGAGATGAGATTTCTCACTCCACAAAGTGGCAGCACCCAAGTGAGCCAGTGACAAATAATAGGACAGCTCTGACTGCTGGTTCACATGCTCAAGGAGGAAGCCGCAGCTGCGACAGCCTTCCCGAGTGACAAGCTCTCACTTCCTCAAGAGTGACTCTAGGAGCAGCTGCTGGATAGACAACCACCGGAGCATGAGGATGAGGGGCGTATGTACAGGCTTCCTCCTCAGACTTGCCTGAATGTGTCAGGAAGGTGCCCTCCCCCAAGCTTCTTAATACAGCTCCTCCCCAGGAGCCAGGGAGACTACAAATTTTCCCAAGTTTCTCTGTTAAAATTGAGTCATACTCCCATGCGGAAGCCTCCCACCAAGGGTGTGGCCTTGGTTGGAGAGGGGTCTTCACAGGGTAACAGAACCTGAATTAGGTCATCAGGGAGACCCTCATGCGGCATAGCTATGTCTTGAGAAGGTGGAAGCCACATGAAGAGGACCACAAGCATGGACAAGCCAAGGGAGACGAGGACAGCTGGCCTCACCAGATGTGGACAAGGGCAGAAAGAACCACACCTGTGCAGCGTGGCATGGCTGATTTCGTGATCTCAGACTTCCAGGGGCCTCGGGGACTATGAGGACACAAAGGGCTCAGTGCATAGGCGGCCACAGCAGGGTGCTCCTCTCCCATATACCTTCGCCCTGCCAGGGCCCACGGCTCCAGCTTTCAAGCCTCTGGCTCACCTAGGTGCTGTTAGCCACCTCTGGCTCTGTCAGTACAAGTCAGCAGGGACAAGTCAAACAGGCATGATCTATAAGGGATCACATGGACAGCAGAGCAAGTAAATAAATACGTGAACAGATGGAAAACATCTTGCTCCACCACTTTTTAGCTAATATGGGAAACTTGACAGGGGAAAGCTGACATGTTGAGCTTGAGGGAGTTGTGACAATCTGAGGACCTGTGGCGGCGGGCATCACCTGATGCATCACAGCAGTAACAACAGCCTTGCTGGGCAGACTGTCTCACACAATTTCAGTCACTCAACGGGGCTACAGGGGCTTCCAGGGAAGCAGAGGGAAAAGAAAAAAAGGCTACTAGGGCTAGGTGTGTGGCACCCGCCTGTAATCCCAGAACTCAGGAGGCTGGAGCAGGAAGATTGCCACAAGTTCAAGGCTAGCCTGGGTTACATAGTGAGACCCTGTGGAACAGGGGAGGGAGGAGAAGGGAAAGACAAAGCCAGCCAGCCAGCTCCTGGGAGTTTACAGGGCCTGCTCTGGGGAGGAAAAAGGCTGGGGATTATGGGGACTATGGGTCTGTTTACAAAGGGTGCTGAGCCCCATGCAGTCATCCAGGCAATGTTCTCCCTGGCTCTGAGCCGAGACTTCCTTCAATGAGATACAGCCCTGACCTCTGACACTCAGGAAGTACCCAAGCTCCCAGGCCTTTGATGCCAGGCACCACACAGACATGGCTGGGGTAGATCAGATTTGGGGATGCCAAGTTAACAAAAGCATACATGCTGTGTTTATCTGAATAGACATTTGTTTTAAAAAAAATTGAATTTGGTGATTTAATTCAAGAGCATACAGCTGTTTGAACAGATGCATTTAAAAAAAAAGACTGGCAGGAAACAATAATGCTAATAGAATTCATTTTGTCATTTATACTACATTTTTGGGCTAAGTTTCCACACTTTTCTTGCTTATAAAAGTATATTTAGGGGCTGGGGATTTAGCTCAGTGGCATAAGTGCCTGCCTTGCAAGTGTGCAGTCATGAGTTTGATCCCCGGCACCGGAGAAAAAAAAGTATATTTAAAGTAGACTAACACGTTCAGTCAGTCATGAGTTTGATCCCTGGTACCGGGAAAAAAAAAGTATATTTAAAGTAGACTAACACGTTCAGTCATAGGTACTATGCTTTTTTTTTTTTTTTTTGGAAGAGTAAAATATATTTATTAAGAGAAAGCTTCTGTCTGAAGAGAGACAGAAGGGGGTCCCGAGTGGGTTTCCCAGGACTCTGTCTTTTCCAAGGATTTTTATAGAGTAACACCATGGGTTCAAGGTGGGCAAGGACTGGGAACTCACAAGGCAGATGGGCATAAGGTGGGACATAACTATAGTTAGCCAATAAGATCAATAATTCAGGTAAAATTGATTACTTGAGGGGCAAATGGGAAAGCAAGTCACGTAGAAAGCGGGCATTCTTGGGGTTGTGACCTTTACCCTAGAGGGATGGGGTAGTGGCTCCAGGGTAAGAGAGAACTAATTAGAATATCAGAATATGTAGATGCATTTGTTTGATTCTGTGTCTTGAGATCTGGTCTGCAGCAAGAGGTGTGTGTATCCTCCAAGGTCATCAGACATCTGGTCCTCTGTGCCAGCTTCTTCGAGGACCTAGCCCTATCTAACTGCCTATAATATTTCTAACTGGCTCAGCTGCCTGTAACATTCCCCTCTCTGAAGAAGTAACCCGAACTGCTGTGAGGGGAAAGGGGGAGAAGACCAATCTAGCTGCTTCAGGCTGAACAGGGAACAGGTCGCAGTATTTGAATGGCAGTCAGAGGTACTTCCACAGAGATCCTATCTAGAGGCCCTTGACAGACACCAGGCATTTTCATCTTGGGTACGTGTACAGCTTTAAGTCTCTGTTCCATCATCTCGGTGGATGACCTCCAAATGATATAGGTGAATGAAATGCCCAACCTACTCTGTCCGCGAGTTTGTGTTCTCTAAAATCGAAGAATGAATTTTAGGAACAACAGAGGTGAAGAGTAGAATATATTTATTGAGAGAAAGCTTCTGCCTGAAGAGAGACAGAAGGGGGTCCTGAGCGTGTTGCCCTAGTATTATGCTTCTTCTACAGTGCTACCTGATTTATGCATGTGGTTTCAGACAAATCTGATGTGAGCTTTAAGAATACATTAACAACAGTCTGGGCACAAGACCACTTCACCCCCTACCATGTCACCCACAGAGTCACGACTGTCATCTCGAAGGGATAAGAACAAGGCAGCCCGTGACTACCATGCAGGTTCTCCCCAGCCTGGAGCAGAACTCAGGTTGCAGGGCCTGGCTCAGACCCCACCTGCTCTGCCTCCAGTGAGGAGACATTGGAGGCCACTGTCAGGCTGGAGCTGCAATGCAGAGCAAAGCCCCTTCAAAGCACTTCTGGGGAGTGCCCCACTGCAGCCCCCCTGAAGGTGGCAGGGCCTTGGGGACAGGGTGCTCCCTCCAGCAGGGCAGCCAAGCTGAGCACACACCTTGGGGTGCAGTCCAGGGACTCCTAACCTGCATCCTGCTGGTGTCAGGTTTTATTGAGTAACTTTTTAAAAGAGGTCAGAATCAGGTTTGCAGGCTACCAACAACCACAGATCTCCTTTACAGACACTGCCAGGGAGGGAGAGGGGGGCCTCAGCTCCGCGGTACAGCGCTTGCCCAGCAAGATCACAGACCAGGTCCATCCCCAGCACCCCAAAGACAAAAACACAAGCCTGGGGGTGGGGGGTGTGCTCTGCTCCCATTAACAGACAGAAAGCATTAGGGACAGACACCCCTGGCTCCCGACAGCCCCACCATCCGGGCACAGCCTCCTCCCTACCCTGTGAGGGCTGAGGAGGAGGACCTAAAGCTCTGTTCTGGTAGAACATTCTGTTATCCCCTCAGGAAACCAGCACAACAAAATCTGTGCACTGTGCTTGAAATAGCTACAACCGTTATCTGCAGACAATCAATACCAATCTTTGCTTAGAGCATACAGTGTGCCCTGTGCACTCCTCTGTACGCAGAGCTCATACCCCATAGCAGAAACACTTGCCTGTGGTGTAACTGCTAAGTATGTCTGGATCACCCTTGTGAGTTGAGTCTGGGGTCTGTACCTATAAATCTGCATTCAGGGCCTCATGGTTACACTCACCCCCAAACTCTTTTCTGTGCTTTATTCTCCACACTTCGGGCATTACAGTCAGAAAACCAAAATTCCCTTGCCCTGACAGCGGGATATTGTTAGTTTCTATGTAAGGTTGTGCTTTTCTCAAAAGTGACAAAAGTTAAGACACCATAAATTTCTAGAAGTCTGCTTATTCATCCATTAGAAAAATCAAATGCCTTTCAGTATGTCACACATATTTTACAAGTACTTTATTATATCTAAATAAAAAACTTAGCACAGACTCACAAAGTAGTAAATGTCAACCTTTCTGCTTACATTTCTCCTACCAGCATAAAGAACAAAAATTCTCTGCTAGCCAGTTTTGGCCCAGTTTCTGGGATCAAGTCTGTGACTGGCTGATTTACCCAAACTCTTGAACCCAGGCCCTACAGAGCCTGTGGTCTTCTCAAGTCTCAGTCTGAGATGCACCTACCCACTCACCTGTCCCTGGCTTTGCACTTCCCAGGCCATGGTCAAATCCACACCCCCTAACACCCAGCTACTCCTATGGCCCCGTATTTGGGTCTGGTGGTACCTCCCCTCAGCTCCTACTCACTACTCCCCCACAGCAGCCAGCCCAGCTTCAGAGCCTGCAGGCCCATGGGGGCTGCACCCACCCTGCAGGGGTACCCCAACAGCCTGCGCAGAGCCCACCTTGTCCTAATCCAATATCCCTACCCTGCTCCTGCCCATCATAACTACAAAGCAGTCTTCCAAAGCAGGAGTTCTCAGCCCCACAGCTGGGAGCAGTCTGCAGCCATCAGGCACTGGGCTGCACTGCAGAGATGAGTGTCACCAGTACTCACAGCTCTCCATAGCAGCGGCATTGCCACCTGAGCTCTGCCTCTTGTCAGCCTGTGAGGCAGCGGATTCCCTGCCACAGGAGCAGGGTGAAAACATACCACCATGGGCTGGGCACTGGGGGGTCCCCAACCATCATCCACTGCGCAATGGAAACTTTGTATTCCAGGAAACTGGTCCCTGGTGCCAAAAGAGGTTGGGAACAACTGTCCTAAAGAGACCGTGCCTAGCAAACACAGAGGCCAGTCCTCTGGCTTCTCTCATGAGTTGCACACTGCTCTCCTCTCTCCCAAAGTAAATGCACTCATGAATACACACACACACACACACACACACACACACATAGCCTGAGAACAGGTAAATTCAGGGGACCCACAACACAACACTGCAAGGCCCACACAGAAACCAAAGCATTGCAAGTTTTTTTAAGGAGGAAAAACAAATTTTTTCAAGGAAAAAGTAACCTACTCTTTTAGTTTTAAAGGTGCTATACTTTCCAATGTGTCACTTTTTTTTTTTTTTTTTTTGAGGAGAGGATTTGAGACAGGATCTTGAACTCACTATGTAGCCCAGACTGGTCTCACATTTGCAGTGATCCCTCTGCCTCAGCCTCCAGAGTGCAGGGATAACAGGTACATACCACCTTGCCTGGCTTCCATGGACACCTTCTCTAAGGACAGCCTCTTCAACTGCTCACAGGCAAAGAGGATCCCCAGTAGGACAGCTGTGAAGGACTCTGCAGCCACCCAGGGGCCAGCAGACTCGGGGAAGCACCCTCATAGCACCCTAACTGGATGGACACGGAGCTCCTGCACATGAACAGGTGCTGCTTTTCGATCACCCCACTGGCACACTGCTCCCTGAAAATCTGCACATTTCACTTCATGTGAATTCAGTCTCAGAATAAAGAGATACCCCTAAAAATCGACATTACCACGAAGACAAACTCCACATAGTACTCACCAAAATTCAGGAAAATCAGTTTGGCCTGTATCCCAGGACACAGTCTGACAAGGAAGGGAATGGCGAAGTACAGCCCCAAGACACAGAGAAGCACTTTTCTCACTCGGAACCACAGCCCCTTCCGCCTGCAAGAGAGAAGTCACAGATCAGAGTGGCAGGACTCCCTTCAAGTCTGTACCTGCACACCTGGCCTGCTCAGCAAGGAGACTGCGACAGGAACCACAGCCTCCCCGCTTACACTGAAATGACAGTTGGAGGTTGTCCCAATCTGCATTTAGAACTATATTGGAAGAAAGTTTTTGTTTTCTCATGAAAGCCACAACCAGCAGTCCTGCTGAGTTCTCAGGCCTGTCCTTGGCTAGGAACCCAGCAAAGAGGGCAGCCCCCTCACCACTTCACCTGGCAGGAGAGCTCAGGTGCCACTTCATCTTGGCAGTGGCTTCTCCAGGTTTCGCAGTCACCCTGGCCACCCGCTGTCCTGAGTTACTCATTAGCTCTCTGGAGGAGGCACACTCATCGGGACCTCGGCAGAACCTGCCCAACAGGTGCTGGATGTGGGCTGATAGTGGAGAAAGGGCGGGTTGTGCTTCTGCTCTAACCCCACGCCACCCCAGTCTTCTCCAGGCCTTAGGTTGGTGGGCACCCCAGAGTCTCCAGACTGCTCCCGACCCCTAACGCTAACCCCAGCCCTCTCCCCAACCTCCTTTCAGCAGCATCTCTAACTGATGATCTCAAACTGCTTGGTCTCAGGACCTCTCTGCACTGAAATCTTCAGCATATCGAGATACATCTGCCTGTGAAGTTTATTACTGTCACAGCCCTTTTGGACAGGGCTATAGGGATCACAAATTATAAACTGAGGCTAAGGCCCAGAGGCCATAATCATCCCACAGTGCTGTGTAGCTCCAGGGCTAGATGCTCTTTAGCTTAAAGTCACCACCGCTCTTGAGTTATCTTCTGTGATTTATGAACACCAGAACCCTCCTGGCAGAAGACTCCCACTGCTGCAGTCACTGTATAAGCCCCTCACCATTCTCCTCCAAAGAAATGTGACCAATAAGTACTGTGAACAACAGGTCCTCCCCCAGGTCTCTGCTGCACTGCTGTTGTGTCTCTTGCTGACAGGAGACTGGAGCCCACTGTGGGGTCCCTGATACAGGGCTGGTGATGTGGCTTGGTGGTATAGTGCTTGTTTAACATGCATGAGGCCCTGAACTCCAATCCCAGAGCCACCAAAAAAAAAAAAACAAAAACAAGTCTATGAATTCATCTATAGTGATTACATGCAATCTACTATGTATGGTAATAGAAATAACATTTATTGTGAAAAGCAATTCTATTTTCTAGTGCTAGAGATGTTAGTGAGAAGTAACATTCACATATTTAGACATTTTCTTTTTTCTGGAGCTGGACTGAACAGTGTGTCAGCTTTGCACACACTGCAAGTGCCCCATCACTGATGTGACCCCAGCCCTTTCACACACTGCTACAGCCCACATTGTTCAACAGAAGACAGAGGGACCCTTCTGCCTGCTCCACTCAGGCTTCAAAACATGGTAGAGGAGGAGCCTCTAGAAACCCCTCAGACTTGGACCAGACTGGACTGAGGACCTCTGCAACTAACAGAGGTCCCCTGGGCCCCGCAGACCTCTGACACAGCAGGGCCCACCACTGTGCAGGGTATGTTCTTACCAAGCTGAACCTTACTGGGAATAGTTGTTTATCTCTGGACCCAAGGCAGTTCTAAAAGCATACTGAACTGCTGATAACACAAAACAGAGATGAGCCTCAAAAGCCTTCTGCCATGTTAAAAAAGAAGGCCATGGAGATTGTGCACAGTGAGATTCCATTTACTTGAAATCCCAGAAAAGGCAAAACTCTAGAGACAAAGAGCAAAATGGCAATTAGCAGAGCTGGGTGGAGTTGGACACTGATTGAAGGAGGTAACAGGGAATGTGAAACAGAAGAGAAATCCTCTCCATCATGCTTGAAGTCATGGTGACTCAACCGCATGTATTTGTCAAGACTCGACTGTGCAGCTGGAATTGGGGAATTCTATTACATGCAAATGACACCTCAATAAAACCAATGTAAACAGGAGCTAATGAAACCAATGACAATATCCACGTGAATAATGTCACTTGTTCCCTCACCCAGCAGTGCAGTAGGTAACTGACAAAACAGGGCAGCAAAAGCCTGTACCGCATCTACACTGTGCCCACAGTCCAGGTGTGTCATGGCAGGCATGTGATAGTACCTAGGGACACCACATGAGAACATCACCCAGGGTGATCTGGCTTGGTCTAAGCTACCAGAGAAGCTTAGACCACTTAGGCACTGGGTCAAGAGACTGACTAGGGAATACTCAGATTAAATGGATGATGTGGGCTATCTTAATCACTTTGCTGTCACTGAGACATAATACCTGACATCCTTGACTTAAAGAAGTTTATTTTGGTTGAAGAGTTTAGCCCGAAGCTGGCAGGCTCCAAACAGAAGCAAGATGACAAGGGGGCCTGGTGGAGGGAAGGTGCTCCCCCATGGCAGTGTAAGAGCAGACAGACAGGAGGGAGGAGCTGAGGGCAATGCCCCTAGTGACCACCTCCAAACGAGTTCCATCTTTTCTTTTTTTTGAGACAGGGTCTCGCTATGTAATCTAGATTGGTCTTAAACTCACTACACAGCCCCAGGCCAACCTGAAAATTATGGTGATCCTCCTGCCTCAGTCTTCCAAGTGCAAGGATTATAGTTGTGTGCCAACACACTTGGTTATGGCCCCTCCTTTTAACAGCACATTTAGCTGTACTCACCTCCCGATCAGTGGATCAGTAGGGCACCCCATGCTCCAATCACCTTCCAAACACACGAAACTGGAAGCCATTTCAGATCTGAGCTATGATATTCCACCCCAGCCCCCAAAAGATTTATGCACACCCCCAACAGTTGCCAAAGTTGTAACAGTTCCAGCATAGCTGAAAAGCTCAAATCCAAAGTCTCCTCTGAGACTCAAGGCAAACGCTTACCTATGAACTCTGGTGAAATGGAAAAAGCAAGTTATTTGCTCCCAAGAAATAATGGCATGAGGTAAACAATCCTATTCCAAAAGGAAGAAACAGGGTAAGAGAAAGCAACTGGACCAATGTGAACCAAAGCCCATCAGAGCAAATATTAAATCATGCAGCTCCAAGCCCACCATGTATGGCACAGGGCAGCAAGATATGAGGGCTTGAGCAAATGAGCCCATGCTTCCTCTCTCTTGGGGTGGCTCTGCTCACTGCTCAAGGCTTCCTGGCATCTCTAACTTCTTGGGGTCTCCACTGCACTTTTGGCTTCACTCTCACAGCACACTGCTTGGCCTCCCAGGCCTTCTGAACTCTTGTCTGGGTGGAAGTCTGCATGATCCCTTGCATTCTGCATCCTGAAAAGCCAGCACTGTGTGGACACCACCAAGGTTTACTGTCAGCTTGAATAGCAGCCAGGCTCCCTTGCATTATGGCTACAGAAGCTGCAGTATGCTGGGATGGCTGCCCTTTTCAAGCAAGCATTCCAGGGAAATCTCACATAAAAACTTTAAAGTTTTGCACTCTTGAATCTGTGAAGAATGGGTCTTGCTGACTCCTGAGATGCCCGAAGGCCATCTTTCCTATTATCCTGATGCAAAGTACTTGGCTCCTTTTTAATGGTGATCTTTTCAGCAGCCATGTATTCCACTGTCAACTTTGCAGGCTCTTCCTTTGTGATAAAACTGAAAACTTTTTAACATTTGCTTCTTGTTCTGATTCTCACTGAAGGAGTATCTGGCTAAAAGCAGGCAGTAGTACCCATGCCATAGCATAAATACTGGGCTGCTTTGAGATTTCCTCTGCCAGATTAACTAGTCCACTCCCCTTAGCCACAGTCTTCAGCAAACACAGGCCACATGCAGACCACAAGCCAGGGTGCTGGGCTGAGTTGATCTCTCTGTCCCACAGAGGGTGGCCTTTGCATCCCATCCACCTCTGTCCTGGCCTTTTTCTGGATGGGAGGCTCCAAGCACATGCCCAGAGCATCTAACACACTATTGGATTTTTCTTTTACAACATGACAGGATTTTAGGTATGTTCTGGTTTGTTTGTTTGTTTGTTTGTTTGTTTGTTTGTTTGTTTTTGGTACCGGGGATCGAACTCATGACCTCTCTCGCTTGCCAGGCAGGCGCTTAAGCCACTGAGTTAAATCCCCCGAGCCCTGTTTGCTTGTTTTGTACCAGGAATCAAACTCATGATCTCACCACTGCCAAGGAGACACTATGCCACTGAGCTATATCCCCAGCCCCTTAGATATGTTCTGACAGAGACTTCCAAAAAGTATTTGAGGCAAGAATAATGTGTACAACTTACAATGTATTGCTGCCCCTTAGAATAGTGGATCCCAAAGCAATCTTTGTTTAATCTCTGGGTAAAGGATGCAAGGTGGCTGTGCCCACCCTAGAAGACTGAAGCAAGAGGGGCCCAGGAGGGCAGGTTCTGAGCAGGGAGCTGCAGCTGGCAGAGCAGGTGAAGAGACTACAGATCCACACCCAGCCAGTTCCCAAAGCAGCTCCATGCTGGACCAGAAGCAGCACTGTCCCAGCCTTACCCGCCCCACCCTCAGCCTCTCTGGGTTCTAGAAGGCATCTTCCTTCCCACATCAGTGCCACAGATTCCACAAACTAGGTAGTGACATCCAGAGGGAAACTCTAGTGGAAATGAAGAGATGCATAAAGACTTTGTGAAGGTTTGTTATTTGTCATATAATGGCAACTTGACCTACAAATTGCTTTAAGGGTGAACCTGGATGTGGTGATACAGACCTAATCACAGCACTCAGGACAGACTGAGCCAGGAAGATTTCGAATTCAAGTCCAGCCTGAGATATCTACTTGGTGAATTACAGGACAGCCTGGACTGTAGCACAAGACCTTGTCTCAAAAATAAAAATAAAATAAAAATGTAAATAAAAATACAATAAAATAAATACTTAAGAGATGTCTGTAATTCTAGCAAGAAGAATGCATGTTTGAGGAGCATATCCTAGGCTACAGAGAAATGTGGTAGGATACAAAAAAATAAAATAAAAGGCAAAAAAGAGACAAGGAACTCATAATTAAAAATGATATTTTTAAGAAGACTGCAAGTTCCAGGACCCAGTCCAGTCACCTAAGGTTTCTACATCAACATCTCCTTGGTTGAATTCAGGCTCCTTTCTTTCCGGATCCATCAGACTCCAAATTCCTTGGGAACGCTGCCTGTCCATAAATTGGCTTACCTGAGAAAGTAAAGAATAGCAAGGAATTTAATCCTGATGAGAGAATCCAAAAAACCTTTTTTTTTTTTTTTTTTAAATTGGTACCAGGGATCGAACTCACGATCGCGTGCTTGCAAGGCAGGTGCTTATGCCACTGAGCTAAATCCCCAGGCCCCAGAAAACCTTTTTAAATGGGCCCATACCTTCTGGGGTGGCCACTTCTCAGAGCTCCCATTCCCTTCAAGAGAACCACACATGATCCCAGTTTCAGAAAAGAAGTCTCTCTCTCTTGAGGGCCTGCACACTATTTCTCTGCATATGTGCCTTTTAATTTATGCCTAACGAAACCCTTCCAGTGCCTTGTACCAGTTCTGAAAATTCTTTTCCTGGAGTCAGGTGTAGTGGCACAGGTCTACAATCCCAGCACTTGGGAGGCTGAGGTAGGAGGAGCTCTGTGAGTTCAAGGCCAACTTGGGCTACACAGCAAGACCCTGTCTAAACAAAGAGAGAAAGAGCAAGCAAGAGTGTGCATGAGAGAGAGAGAGCACTCTTTATCTGCAGCAGAAGTCAGTGAACCTGAATTCTGCTATGGGTAGGGTGAGTTAGGTTCCTTATCTTAACTACCAGAACCTTCTCAGACACTGCTCAGTGACAGGAAGACTACTCATAAAAGACTAATATGAAACTTGGTCAGACACTCTGTCCCTCCAGAAGAGATCAAAACATAGAACATGTTGAGATCAACTCAATTGGAGTCAGTCATGCAAAACAAAGGTTGGAAATGTTCCTCAGAGACCTTCTGGCTTCTGGTCCAATGTTAAGGAACATACAAGCTGCCATGCCATTCCAAACTCAAGAAGCTCAACAAACCAGCAGATCAACAACCATGAGAGAAGTGAAGTCCTCAGGCTGACTGGTACCCAGCACAGCAGAGAGAGGCAAACACAGAGCTATGATGTAGCAGAGGACCAAGCCTTGGCCAGAGGGAGCAGGAGACCCCAGTAGTAGCTGGCAGTTCCCAGAGGCTCTTGGCAGAGAGGTCTGTGTCAAGACTTCCTGTGGATGCAACCAAGGGGTGAGGGATCTTACTGGGTTACACCCAGGAGCTCCACCTGTGACAGGAAACAAGCAGTTCTGAGTTAGGCCTGAACACTTGTGGCTAAGGGGACCTGCCAAAGCCTGCCTGGGGTCTGGGACTGAGCTGGCTTTGGCCTTGTCCCCTAGAGTTCGGAGAATGGGGGCTGAGAAGTAGAGGTGCATCTCTGCACCCAGACCAGCCCCAGGCACAGGATTCCCTCCCATACTGCACCACCCCTGGAGAAGTGAGGAACCTAAGGTGACAGAGCAGATGCTCCGAAGGCTGGAAATCAGTAGCCAAACAGGTGGACCCAAGGCAGGATGCAAGAAATAAAGACAGGAAGGGACAGGGAAAGGCACAATTCTGAAGTGTGCTTTTAAGATGACTGTGCAGCAGACACGAGGTCCCCCAGTGCCATGCCCCTGGGCTGCCAGGCTGCTTTCCTTTGACCCAGCCACCCAAAACCAGAGGACACTGCACATTGCAAACTCTCAGCTGATAAAGGGCAGAGGCCTGACCTTCAGATAGAAAAACAAATTCTAAGTCTTCAAAGAATGTCCCTAGGCAAAATACCATCCATTAAAAAACAAAACAAAACACTGGGCCCAGGCCTTTTCCCTCTAAAATCAGCCATTATTTTCTTTTTGTGGGTGGGCCATGGCTTTTCTCCTGAAAACTAAGCCTCAACTTTGTATGAATTCACAAATTCCAAAGATTTCCACCCCCCAAACCACAACTGCAGACTCTACCTCTGTCTTGAGGACCACACCCCATTTCTCTGCATATGTACTTTAAAATTCCAACTAATAAATCCCTTTTTAAAATTTTTATTTATTTATTTATTGACTTTATTTTGAGGCAGAGTTTTTCTATATGGTTCAGGCTGGCCTTGAACTCACTTTGTAGCCCAGGCTGGCCTCAAACTCAGAGATCCTCCTGCCTCATCCTCCCAAGTACTGGGATTACAGGCATGCACCACTGTGCCTGCCTTAATAAATCCCTTTATGCCAGGTCCTGAAACTTCTGTTTCCTGATGGAAGTCAGTGGACCTGTAACCTCTCCTGTGGCAGGGGGAGTCAAAGCTCCCCATTTCTCTTTTGAGGACCTCCTTGGACCCTGTCCAGAGACGAACACAATAGCACCCCAATCCCTGGACAGATTCTTCCATCCAACAGCAGCAGAGCACATGTCCTTCTCAAGCTCACAAGAAACATCCACCAAGAAAGACAGCATTCTGGGCCATAACACACACCTTAAAAACCTGTAAAAGATAAGCTGGGTGTGGGGGCACATGTTTGTGATCCCAGTACTCAGAAGGCTGAGGCAGGAGGATCGCCATGAGTTTGAGGCCAGCCTGGGCTACAAGGTGAATTCAAGGACAGCCTGAACTGCACAGCAAGAC